>JAQFXM010002287.1:0-25622 GCA_034693345.1 Entomobrya multifasciata
GATTCCATTGTGATCAGTTGTTGATCCTGTGTCAGAATCGACGATAAAAAAAATTTGCCATTTAAAATGCATGTGACATTTTGACCCCTATATCTCGGGTCAGAGGGGTCACTGGGGTCTGAAAACCAATCCCAAGGAAGGTCTTGACCTGAGGTGTCTGTGTACCAAGTTTGGTGTCAAATGGTCAAAGGGTTTACGAGAAATCGTGTCTACAGACAGACACACAGACAGACAGACAGGATACTCAAATCATTAACTACCTCTTATGCGATTTCATCGCTTTCGGTAGTTAATAAAAATCAAACGCTTACGCATGTTGCTTTCAAACTATAATAAATTTCTGAAGGCAACTGCCCTCAGCAGTTACAGTGAATTATTTACTGTTCATTGATTCGGTCAGCCAGTGAAATAACCGGAATAAATATAAAAGTAATATATTATGTGAATCTATGAGTTTCACATTACATTGCATCGTTAACCAGAACATCTTCGTCGGAAGCATTACAATTTCAGGCTATAATATTTTTAAAAATTTCCTGCTTCCAAGTTCAGATTTATAAGTTATACAACCAAAGTTTACAGCTACCCTCGAGCTTAACTTTGAATCAGAGTAAAGCTATTCGAAATAAATGTTTATGCATGTATACCTTGTGTGAGAAACATTGCACTAAATTTATCAGTGCTAAAAATCTTCGTAATATTAGATTACCCACAAGAAAGTATAAAGTTGTTTTCTATCCCGGTTTTCGTTGAAATACATTTATTCCAAGAATGACTTTCTCCGTTTCAGTCTTATTTCCTGTTGGATGATTTATTCCGTTCAGCTATAAATCCAATTTGGCTTTCTCGGATTTCTAGATAACGCTGCGCTCTGACTTTCACTTTTTTATAAATAAAAAGTAACACAATTTTAGCCCAAAAAAATGGAGAAAGAAAGTTGAAATTAGATTTAAAGTGTTCAGAAAATTTATATTGTTATCTGTTGTAAGCTGACTATAATCGTTTTAAAGGGTATCTCTTTGATTCCCAGTGTTGCGTGTGAAGAAAGATGATTTTTGATATGACTGGGTACCATTATAGCTCTTTTAAAAGTGTGTCCAGTCAGACCGAAATTTCCAACTGAATTTCAGAACAAAATTCGATTTAATTTTGTCGTTCCATTAATACAGCAATAAAATTTCATTACTTTATTTTATATTTTATCAAGATACCACAGCAAACTAAAAGGAAAGGTGCGTTTGGAAGAGGAAGTCATGTAAAATAGTAGGAAACTAGCGAAACTGTTTACGCTATAATAAATCTTGACAGTTGCCTGAAGGCAAAATGCATGAATGAATTCAAATGAAATACTAAATTAAATGTATACTTAATACTGTATGTATGCATTTCTTTCATGTTGGTTTATAGATTCTTTGTAACATGCATGCACAAAAAAAATACCTACGTTATATTTTTTGTGACCAGCAATGCGTGGTCCGGTCAGCAATTGTGGACGAATTAAATTTATATAGTGCGATGCTAGTAGTTTTTATACGAGAACTTTCTCTTTCGGAAGAAATTTAATAGTATCCCAATCCAATCCCAAAGTACTATACTTTCATTCCTTAACCGCCATTACCTAAAACAAGCTCTTCTGGCTACCGCAAAACCAACAGACCGCACTACAACCCCTTATTTCGCTCAAGCTGCACTGCACACTACAAAATTTCTTTCGAGGAACTGGTACAACCAAAATTAAACTATGTATACATGTATTTATTATACCCAACTTAATCGCTTGAATAACTATAATGTTTGGAGTTTTGTCTAAAAATGTCTGTCCGTCTTTGAACACAAAAACTTTCAAACAGCTATGTTCCCTATTTGTTCTCATTTTTTAAATGTTTGATTGTGTACTTTCATAATAGTATATTTAATGTACACACAATGATAATTTAAAATTCAGATTTGAAAATACACAAAATAAAATTTTCAGTTGTTTTTTATTTGGTGGCGAGAGAAACCTTTTTACTTTTACATCCAAATACACGCCCCAAATGTCTCTCTAGTCGGCGGGGGCGTTGATGAAACTTTTGTACATTCAGTTTCACAATTTATTATCCTTTTTATTTTTGCCATCCACCACAAAGCCATTTTCTATAGTCACACTAAAAACTGTTCTTTATATTATTTATCATTGCTAGCAATTTCAATCAGCAAACAAGCCCATAGTGTTGTATAATAAAAGGGAAAATTTTATTTAGTTAATATAGTAACTCTTTACACTCACTCTAGAAGACCAAAAAGACCCTACCTATTCTGCATGGTTTACTCTGATGCCTGCTAAAGTACTTCTGCTGTCGTTCTTTTGCTTCGCTTCTTTACCACCACCGCACAACAAACGATGAAAAGATAAATTGCCGATTTCTGTTGGTTTAATAACTATTTGATATACTTACACAGAAGAATATACTGTATGGCCAAACGATTATAATAACCCGAAAAAAAGAATATCTAGCAATGGGCAATCGATTTCATATATATCTATCATAAAAAATTCATGAAATACTAACGTTATCAAATAAACAAATGTAACGTGTAACGTACATTTTCATTTTGGTTCTTCTTCGTCTTCAAAATGTGATGTTATGTGATTTGCAATGCTAGTACAAGTCAGTAATCACTCACGTAAATCATAACTGTGCAATAAAAACAAAAACGGAAATGTTTCCTCCAAATAACTCCAGATAAAATCGCAAATCATGATAGGCATGCGAAAGGGATGATTTCCAGCAAAACCATGAAAATTTTCTGCTAAAGTACCATATATCCTAAAAAAAATCTTTTGGCTAAATTGATATTAAACTACGAAATGAAATGCGCTTCTTCCCAGTCCACTGCTTTTGATGTAGTCATTTTTATTATTTCCCTGTAGAAAAATTGACGACTGTAATCAAACTTGTGGGTTATTAATAAAAGAGCGGTGTACAGTGCACTGTTGAGTTTTGAATGTATGTTTTTTTGTATAGCATTAACAAAAACTGTAGATTTCTATTAAACCGGGCTATTATAATAAAAAGCTATTCATTAAATGTGAGCAATAAGTGTTGAGCTTTTTTTGCTGTGATGTATGTAGGCGTTTTTGCCGGTGTACATCGGTAAAGTGTTTGCCATTACTGTTATTATTGAAGAAAATACAAAAGTGGAATTATAGTTTCAGAATGTTGGCACACCCATTTCGGTAACTCCTTTCGTAATGCAGTGTATTGAATAATGCTTAAGTATACCAATCGAATTTTCTTTAATTGTGGGAATGCATGTGCATCACTTTCATAAATAAATAGTTAATTAGCTTAACTACTTGAGTGTCTCTTATTACAGTTTTGATCAAATTTCGAGTACTAAAAAGGATATTAATATTTTTTGTATGATTATTATTAATTAATTATTTTGTATTTAATTTGTGAAAAATAATTGTTGTTGTTATAGAACGGTCTTCCTTCACCCGAGAACCCGTACGTGTTTAATGGAGATTACGTTGATCGAGGAAAGAGAAGTATTGAGGCTTTGCTGGTATTGCTAGCTTGCTTTCTTTACAGTCCCGAGGCTGTCTATTTGAACCGTGGAAATCATGAGGATCAAGTGATGAACATGAGGTAAGATGATGAAAGGAATGCATATGCATAAGTTTAACAAAAAATAATACTATTTTAATATTATTAATATGAAAAGCTGATGTTAAAAAGAAGCATTGTCTGAGTCTGAGAGGAAAACATCTTTGTTATGTAAAATATTTATTATGAATATTTTTTGCAGATATGGATTTGTTCGTGAAGTTCGACTTAAGTATAAGGTAAGTTATAAAACATTCTTTTTTAGTTCTAAAGCTTTTTATTGAAATACAACGATCTTAATTAATAAATATAGGTACACTGCTTGAGAATCGGTGTCATCCTTACTATTTTGTTTACGTGTTATTCATGTAAGGACGACTGACAATGTAATTATTGAGTTGGAAATAATATCAAGATTCACAAGTAAACAAACAGTTTTCTTTGATTTATAACTAAGGATGTTTTACCCGTGGAGTTCAATGATATTGAAATGCGTTATAATAAATATGTATGCATATGTGCATAAAGACAAGACAGACAAAAAAGAAAAGTGAAATTATTAAGAAATGTCTTTTCTTTCATTGCGCATTTAATACTTGGGTAAAAAAAAGTCATGGATTTTGTGTTGCATTGAATTTTCCCTTAATGCTCTACTCAAGTGTTCATTTTAGTGAGTGTTTTTAAGCATACTACTCAGCAATATTTATAATAAGAGAACTTTCTTTTGGCATATATGCAGTAAGCATGCTGTGCGTGTGTGTGTTTTCCTACTCTTTCAAGCTACAAAGGATAATGATACTAAATATTAGAAGTAGAACGGTTAGAGCTGAAAAGAAGTTGGTGGAAATGTAAGTGGTTGTTTGTTGGTGGTAGATTTGCAATTTGTAATATGTCAAGGAAGCTGACAGAAAATGGAGAGAGAAGAAGAAGGCGAAGAGTATTTTGTGAGAGAGGAGAAAATATGGTGGCGGTGGCTAAGGCTGTGGGAATGGTGGATATTAGAAACATTGTAGAGAAAATGAAGATTATTGTAAAATTATAAGGAAAAGTGAAAGTCTGATGATAATAATGCATATTACATACCGGAAGAGCTTTAATGCATGCATACCATATATATCTTATGTCATGCCTTGTACCAAAATTTATGCTTCGGGTGTAAAGCCGTGTGAGTCGTCGTAGACATTTTCTTGGATTTTGTGGAAAATGCGTGGAAAACGGGGTACTACGGATTTTAAAATAGTATTTGTGTAAATTACAAGTCAGTTTTTGGCTATTCAATTTGTTTTTCTGAGTGCTATCGGTGCAGTGCTTAAATTTACCCGGTTTTTAGACATTTTAGCATTTTACCACTTAATAAATAAGTATTTCCGGTGTTTCTTCGAAAGGATTTATTCAGGTTGTTGCTACTGGCATTTATCATAATGCGCAAAAAAGGACAAATTCCGATTTCGCTTGAAATCGATTATTTATTTAAAATTATGACTGGCAGTCTATGATTTTTTTGTTCAAGGTGAATATTTGTGTACAGCTTTTGGATTTACGTCCACAAGTTTCACAGTGTGTATTTTCTGCGACGTTAATATTTAACAGTAACAAAATTAGTGAGATTCCATTAGCTTTGAAAGACAACACTAATCGTAAGAGAAAGATATACGAAATTTTGATATTGCCATTATTTTCTGACGACATGACATAATATCATAGTATGTTTACTTGTGTATATAAATTTATGCTAAAATTATTATATATTTTTATTTCATATCCCTTGTTGAGGTAATTCGTCTATATAATACGTAGATATAGTATTCATGCAGGAAATTTCATTAGAAAAGATGATCTAGGAAGCCAGTAATTTTGTGACGGCACTACCATCCCAGCATTCAAATTCAATCTGTAAGGAGCATAAAGTGGGACGCAATAAAATATTGTTAAGTGTGCAGAATATTCTATGGAAACGACAGAGGCAATGAATGGCAATTAAAATGTTATGTTGCTACATAATCTTTATCTATAAAACGTTAATGCGTTTTTTTTAAATATTGGGTACATAAGATAGCATAAAAAGTTCCATATGATCAGATACTACTAAGGATTGCGCATATTTTTATAATCATTTTCATATTTTGATCACTAAAATAATTTTATTGCACATTTTATGGTTTCAAAAGAAAATTTTGCTTTGATTATCAAAGATGATTTGGATGTTTAATTTTTTCCGGAGAAGATTGGGATGCTGTGGAATTGAAGAAGAGGTGAATTCTGCATAAATATATTTTTAAAGTGAATTCATTTGGTAAACTTGAGAGAAAAGCTTTCACAGGGCGACTCTAGTAATTACATAAACGTTTTTATATAAAATATTTACCTTGTTCTTCTGCAAGTCAAATTGATATATTATATGTTATATTAGAAACCCCACGTTTTATCTTGTCATGTTTGCATAAATTTTGTCTGTTCGTTTCCATTGAATTCTATTTTTAACTTGATTGAAAGTGCCATCATAATCAGGCAAAAGTTATAGCCAAGTTACTACCCAAGTGAGTTTTCTTTGCACCAGTTACATTCTCATGTTTGATTGTTTATCATCTATCATGATGCATTAGTATCCAAAGATATTGTTTACTGTAGTTTAAAGGAATGTATAATAAAAAGTGACATGAAAGTAAATATATTAACGAAGGCCATTGACAACGTAAAAATTTGCGATGCGTAAAATACCTGCATTATATTTACAT
Organism: Entomobrya multifasciata; assembly: GCA_034693345.1. NCBI lineage: Eukaryota > Metazoa > Arthropoda > Collembola > Entomobryomorpha > Entomobryidae > Entomobrya > Entomobrya multifasciata. The sequence continues at coordinate 6,329 of JAQFXM010002287.1, forward strand.
ATACAAGTTTTTTATATTGTTTACAATGTTGTCTCGCAAAATGATAAAAAGCCTCCATATTTTTAGAATCCATTGACCATTATAGTATTATCTTCAGCAAAGTTGTCGAAGAAAAAATCCCGTGTAAATTTTTATAAAGGGATTTAAACAAAAAAGTATTGTTTTAAACTCACTAAATAGCATTAGTATAAATACTGGTTTTTTCGGTGGATGTGTAAAGCAGCTTTTAAAATTAAAATCAATTAAATTTTCCAACTTTGAATTATAATATATTTTAAAAAACAGGAGGTAACTTTGCGTCGTGTGGAGAAGATATGGGTTTGCTTTTGCCACTTACTTAAATCTTCTCACATATTTGTGGAATATCTTACAACGCTTCGTGTTTTCACAAGTAATAATGGACTTTTCATGTCCTGCCGTGCTACGGGCAAAAAGATATCTACATAGATTTTATTAGCATGCATCATGATGATTCGTTTTAAGCTTTCCTGAAGGACACTACAAAACAAAGGCATGTTGCATCATCCTCAGATTCCTCCCTCACCTAAAAGAGTACACACCACCACCGTGATGTGATTAGATATTCTACCAATCTCATTGCCAAAGTTACTTTTATTTTAGGCTAAAAACTGTTCTTTTTTTAATGCAATTACTTTTCTGAGTAGAATTAAATTAAAAATATATACATATGCAAAATAAGTAATCTAACTCTTTTAATTTATGCGAGACTGGCAATGTCTCTTAAAATCAGTGTCGCGTTGGTCGTGCGCTATTTTATTTAAAATCTAACCCTAGCAAACGAAATACTTACTTTTCCCCTTGGCATAATCAAATCCTCATCGTTTTACAGCTTTTCACAAAATACTCAAGGAAAAAGTTCATCTTTTTCACTACACTTGGTCGATTCATTCAACTTGGATTGATAAGGTTTTCCCTAGTCGACGCGACGCGACGATCTTATCATTCAAGACTTGCAAACCCAGTAATATAAATGCATGAATTGTCTAAGTTGATGAGTTGAAGAGAGAAAAGTGATGTATTTTCACGTGAACTTTTCATTTAATTCCCTCTCTCTAACTAGTTGGTACACATCTTTTTTTAAATGGAACCACAAGCATAGCATCAAATTAATGTCGGGACGGGAGGGAGAACCCGTGGCTGTTAGTAAAGTTTTGACATAACATAAGCTACTTAATTTTCCTTGAAAAAACTATCAAAAGCTTGAACTGCTTTGTCCATAAACAATAGAGAGAAAAGAAAGATGATGATGTCGTTCGTGTCTTTGTGAAAATGAGTAAAAACAAAAAAAAATGTGCATTTGGGAGCGTCATCATAACTGTCATAAAAAATATACAGAATACACACGTTGATTATATATGACTGACTCTCTGTGGTCTCTGTGGTGCGTCTAGCCCGATGAAAATGAGATATGTGTGAAGTAAAAAAAGTTTAAAGGGCTGAAATGATATTAGATGAAAGTCATAAAAAACAGTTTAATGCTTTCACTCTACAAAACCAAACCACAGCAGGCTAATAATATGCATGTCTTACGTTAGTTGATACGTACTCATATTCACACACACATGATCACGCTTTGTGGTCTTTTTGGCTTGGATTAAATTGGCAGATAAAAAAAGTAAATAGGATGAAGACGTGGTAAAAGACGAATTGTTACTCTAGACCAGAGTCCAGAGAGAGAGAACATGGTAGAATGAGTATATTTGCCAGAGAGAGAAAGTTATAATAAATATTCTCATTTCAGCTGCTAAAATAATATAAAGCTATGCACATTTTGTGGGGCAACTTTTTCTTGTGTAAAAAACTTATATGAGTAAAGTTATGGGAATAATAAAAGTAATGCGGTCCCCTGTGACGCTGTAAGCCTCATTTGCTGTAAACTCTCCCTGAAGAACATTTTCTTGTGGTGCAGGTGATGATGGTAATGGTGCATATAATTTGTGTGTTCAGTGTTCACCATGTCTAGTAAAACATGAAACGAATATGTACCATGCTTGATGATGATAAAAAATGTATGCCTTTGAATATCGTCACGTCACTATGTTCTCTGTCTTTTTTTGTGACGATGATATGATATGATGCGTTTGTGTTGAGGTTGAATTTTTGCAATATGAGTGGGGTTTGTGCGTTAGAGTTGTTTGGCACATCTTTTTTTGTAGTTTGTAAGTATGCATGAATATCTCTGTGGAGGTAGATGGTATGGTTGGTATGGTATGGAGTTTGGTTATGAACTGATAAGTAGTGGAACGAGATTGGAATAAAGACATTGTGCTTTTTTATTTTCATGCAAATTTTTTGACGTCTAGCTATCAATTTTTTTTGTCAAATAACTTGATGATTTTATTTGAATTCAGAGCAATAAAGTTACTTTTTCGGTAGCGGGGGGATTTATATTTTGGAATGGTGGTGGCGGTGGTGGTGTTGACAGACAGCAGTTCGGGAAGGAATGACCTTTAATGTGATATCCGCACATAGAAAATAAGAAGTTGGTTATATGCCATGAAATATTGGTGTGAATGGAAATGGGAATCTTAGGAAAATGAGATGCATGCTTATACATATGAGATGTTCTCCAATAAAAAGTAGAATAGAGAATAATGGGTATAGATGTAAACAAAGCTAGTTGTCGGTTGTTCGGGAATTTTTTTCCGTCGTGCTGAAAATGAAAAGCAGTAAAAATGTTTTATGAAGGTTGGATCCTTAAAACCACACAGCTTCACAGCTTTCACCATCTTGTCAATTTTATTTTCCAGACAGGTATGTATGTAATACGTATGTATGCACATAAAAAATATATCGGGGTTCTTTGGTACTTTCACAAAAAAAATTTCGTGGGATGGGTTGACACGTTTCATTATAATTCAGCAGCAGTTTTCCACTCTCGGCACCTTTTTATTTCCTGATGTGTCAAAAAGCACAAACAAAAAACTTTTTCATTTCCTATTTTATTTCGTTTTTTATGCGTATACGACACACGTAGTGCTCGTAGAGAGCGGAGCTCAAAGTATCTAAAGGGTTTAAGGAACTGAAAAATAGTGAGAAAAAATGCCAAGGTCGACTGTCGTCTAATTTGTAGAATTTTTCGCTGTTGCTGCTGCTGTGCTTTTCTGGAATTGCGAAACGTGAGAAGTACAATAGGCACATTAAATGTACGTGCATTCATCTTCATAATTCCTGTTGCGTAAATTACACCAGCTTTTCTTCAGAATTTCAAGAATGAACTTTTTTCCTGTTGAAACGAAAAGAAAAAAAAACCTAGGGACAAATTGGATATGTGGAAGAATCTAATAAGGAGCTAATTTTAAGGAGCTGTAGCCTAAATATACACATTTTTCTTCTTATTTGTTACAAATTTACAATTTCATACAGGTTTAGTAGACTAGCTAGCTTAAATAAAATGGAATTTAGAAAAGAAGAAATTTTCAATTGAGTTTGGTATGTGAAGCGTGTAGGTGTATCCCAAACATAATACGATTTACCGGGTGATCGAGCTTATAGTTCAGCATACTTACATACATAACATATCCATGTTTACCGAATTATTCGACCATATAATTTTGACATTCAAGATACATAATTATACTTGCTTGAACATCTTAAAAATATATTTATACTTTATACATCTTTAAATACATAGTGCTTCAGTATATTGATAATCTTTTGTAGTACAAGCCGCATGAATACTTTGATGCAGGAAATAAATGCTGTCATGGCTTATGGCTTCCTTCTGTGGACCCTTAGCACTTTTCTTAGAATTATCATAGACTGAAATGTCATGAGCTTAACTTATCCTTTCTTCTTACTCACTACCCACCTATTTTTGAAGATTCCACAAATTCTAGTACTCAACATAAAGGGTAAGCCAGACAGTAGTCAGTAGACGAGAGAGATTTTCAAATCATGTTTTTGGAAGATGTGTGAACTATGAACTTATAGATACGCTTACGTAATTTACCTCAGAAAAAAACACCCACCCACTATTCTCTGAATGGAAACACATGTATAAAAATAGATATACATGCAGTCTATCTACATAATCAAAGAAAAGGTAATAGGAGGTCCTATAGTATGATCTGATGACTTACTTTCACCTAGGCCATCTATCAAGTTCTCAGCTTGTGTTCTTCAAGTGGTGTGTGTCTTTTTTTGTACCTCCACTACCTTTAGTCAGATCAGATCAAACATTTGCACACTTGCACACAAACATACATAAACTGCTCTGCAAAAACCACCATGGTTTTTCTAATCAGATGAAACTATTCTCATTTCTAATGGAATAGGTTAACCATAAAAGACACTTTCCAGAGATTTTCTCTTTTCTTTCTTGTCTCTATATCCCCAGGAGAAAAATTACAGTTCTTTCTTGGCCGTTTGAGCGCTAACAAGTTTGTGTGCCACTGCCAGTGCCACATTACGAACAACAACAAAAAGTGTCTTGCAAGAAAACTCGTACAAGAGATATTTTCTACTTTCTGTCCTTCTGCCAATGCATTCAAACATATTTACTTAGAAAACGTGTAAGAATTTTTTCCCCCTTCTGCAATTAGGTATGCAACAGGATACACAGTCGCTGGTCTAGTCATGTCACTTTTTTTACCAAGAAACATTGTATCTTATATAAAAGCTGTAAGTGTAACATAACGCTCATTTCCTACTTGGCTTCTACCCGTGTGGCCAATAATTTTGTTAGAACATTAAACGCCTCGCCTGGCCTGGCTCACAATAAATGTGGTATTTTCCGTCGCCTTCCCAACGGTGGTCTTTAGATTATACCTTCATTTCATTCCTTTGCCATGTCTTTCCTTTTGTGCTGGCTGGATGGATGTAGTCGATCAAAATCTTATTTTCTTGTGAGTTGTATGCGCTGCTGATACACAACTGTAGCATACATCCATCCATCCACTACTAGCAACGCCACTACTCCAAATAAATGAATTCATCTCATTTCCTCCGTCTATCCTGAACTCTTGTAGTAAAATCTCCCTAGGCAAAAGGCTAATATAATCTCATTAACGAAAGCAAAGGAGAACAACTAGACTGACTTGAGAGTATTGAGAGAGGTGGGATGGGACATGATGATATATTGGATCCTCGTCGACAATTCAAAAAAAATTGATGCCATTTTCTTCATCTTCTCAGGGTCAGCTAGCATAAGTCACTCATCTCATTTCTTTAGAGAGATTCATATGCATAACAACCGTGTGTGGTGGTGGTGATGGTGATGAAGGCAATAGATAGTGTGAATGAGGAGAAGACTCTGTAAATTGAATCAGGTTTGAGGAGATACAATACAAGCTGAAAGTTAGGAAGAGAGTTGAAAGGAAATCTCTTTCCAAGAATCTAATTTAGGAGAAAAAGCTAACGAAGAAAAGCTTGTAAAATGATGATGGTGGTGGTGGTGCGAAGCGAAGGTGGTGGTAGTGGTGGGGGTAAGATGATATTGTAATAAAAGAGTGGAATAAGTTTTTAGTTTATTCTATAAACAGCTATTTTATTTCATCAAATCTGAGAGTAAAGTATGTGAAGTATGTGTAATCTTGTTTTCTTAGAATGTTAAATGTAGATACTTAATTCATCATCATCATCATCACAATCACAAGAGAGGTAAATTCGTTAAAAGCAAAAAAAAAATCTTCTCACAAAAGTAAAGTAAATACACGTGTGCACTTTTATAAGCAAACATAATAGGATGGATGGTATAAATAGGTAAATTGTTTTAATCTCACAAACTCTTCAAAGATATCAAATTTTGCAAAAAACAAAATACCCTGAAATGTTACAAAATTATTATCACATTGTTATGGTTTTTGATAATAACCTGCGAGAAACCTTGAGGCTGTTTTTAAATAATGAAAAATTATAGGTGCTTGCTAAATCAATAGGATGGAGGCTCAAACACACACGCTATGCTGCTTAGAAAACAAAAGGAAATTACTAAAAAAAACTACCTATTATTATATGCTCGATGCGCGTATCATGTTTGCATCTTTTTTTGTTAATGGAATATCTTTTGCATGTGAGGATACACTAACAATTATTTATTTTAAGTCTTATTTGTTTGTATTGTGATATATATTACCATCTTCATCAAGCTATGTAAGTGGATTTGTCAAAGTGAGCCTAGGGACTCCCTTGATAGGAAAGATACAGGGAACATGAGATGAGAGCAGTCTACTAAATTACAAGTCATTTGTTTTTCTAAAACTGTAAAAGGATGAATGAGGAGAAAACAATGTGTCTATGGATTTACGACAGGTTTTGCTACTGATTAGTAATGTAAATAGGGTAATTGGAGGTGTAATTTTGATTTGAAAAAGGCTACTAGTTAATAATATAATTAATGATTAGATAACTTAACTTTAAAGATCAAATCAGATATGCTTAGGTAAAATATTGAGAAAATTCCCACGTTGAATTTTAGAATGAAAATAATGGAAAAAACAAAAAGAAGCGTTAGTAAAACGGCCAATGTCTGAGTCTCTTATGCAAAATACATAACTTTTTGGCGTCCTTTATGTTTTTTCTTTTATCAGCTTTCTTGGTACATGGCATGGCTGCGGGAAAGATTTAGTATTTATCGACAAGGTGAAGATATGATAAACATATTATTCAAATGACAGCAGAATATTCTAATCTATTTTTTACAAACAAAATGACAACATAAGCATTCTATTTTACAGCGAGCGAAGTAACAGGTTTATATGCGTGAATGTCTATCTTAAAGAAACGCTAATGTGAGTAGGTCGGGCTAATTGGCAATATTACCTTTCATATTTTTCCACATCTCAGCAAAAGTAAGATGTATGCATATAATAAGTATAAAACTACATGAAAAGTTTACAAAATGAAACTTAAAGTACAATAAGCGTTTAGTATACTGGGAAACTTTTTGTGCTTGCATCTGTCAAAAAAGAAAAGTGAAAACAAGGAAACCCATTTTATTTTCTGTAACAAGAAAATAAATCAAAGAAGAAAAAAATATATGCAATTTGCTTTGAAAAGTAATATTTTAAGTAAAAGTAATAATTTATAAGAATAATTAACTTAAAAACGTTACTGGAGGAAAGTAGCTGACGTTTTTCGCGGGAATATTTTTAGATTGTAAAAAACCTGTCATGATAAAGCTAGCACAAAAGTAGACAATAAGGTCGCTAAGAATATGTCTTGAATAATCTGAATATTGATTTTGAATATTGAACGAAACAATGAAATATTAAACAACAATACCTACTTTGGTGAATTTAAAAAAATTACAACAATGCGAAATATTGATGCTAGATTTATGTATACATGTGAAAGAAAATTTCAGGAAATCGTTGTCAGTTTTCAAGATATTTTAAGCGTCTAAAAGTTTGTAAATGAGCCCTAAATGAAATGCAAAATAATGATGTGTCAAGTCAACCAGAGACGTTCCATTAAAAAATCTGTAAGACAGACAGTTGTACAGTACTAAAATTGAAAGTTCTGGTTTTACATCCGTTGCAAAGGAAATTTTTGAAGTTTGAAAAGTTTTGACATGAATGCATATACAAATTTTACAAATACATTTATTATTGTAGACATTCTATTATTATATTTAGTGCGTTTTCTTTACTCTAACTTCCTACAAAAATGGTCATAGTCATGTAAAAACTGTTGACTGATAATGAGAACAAGTTGGTAGTACGCAGGAAAATAAAGAAAGGAAATTAGTTTACTCAGGCATGCATACATTCATCCAGCCGTACACCATCCACCTCCACCCACCACCCACTTTTCTAACAAGTTCACGTCTTCTTCTTCTCTCTCTCTCAACAAGGTAGAGTCATAGTCGTTTTTATTTCCTTAGTTTTGTTCAGTGGTCCAAGGTACCTGTGTCAAGCTGAGAGGAGTAGTTTAGTTTATTTAATAAAATAAAGAAGAAAAAACTTAGTTTTTAGTGAAAAAGGAGATGGTTGAAACGCAACAAGAAAAGTTGTTCGTTTTTCATAGCGCCACACTATACTACACTGAATGACTGAATGAACGACAAAGAAGAATGGTAAAAAGGGAAGAAGAAAATGTGAAGACAAAGAGTATATAGTAAATGGGGGGATATAGGCAGTGTTGTCAATAGTTTTTGGATGGGGATAATAATGAGAAGCAATGAAAATGAAAAGTAAGAATACGTTAAAAATTCTTTTAGCAAGTTTCTTCGTCTAAAAGATCATGTTGATGGTGATGATGATTAAATATGACCTTACCTGCTATGTATATGCTTTGGCATGACATGGCTATGTGAATTTAGGTACACTACAAAAAAAAATATATTTGTTTCCATCATGTTCCTCCAACATCCAACAACTTCATGGTTCAAGTTTTTAATTTAGTTTTTCTAGTGCTTTGTGTGTTTTTACAGTCATTCCTACTCCAACCGAAATTAAAAGTTTTGACAAAGAAGCGTGATATGAGTTACATGATGAGTTATGTATGTATGTTTAAGTGTTATAATATTGGTATAATATGCATGTATGTTTCCTTTGGCACGTTTACAGGTGTTTGCTGGAAGATTACTAACTCTTATCGACCAAGTGTACCGGTGCTTACCTCTGGGAACAATTATTGATGGGAGAGTGCTAGTTGTTCATGGTGGCGTTTCTGAGACAACGGATCTTAGGCTGATTACAGATATTGATCGACATAAGGTGAAAAAAGGATGGAAAAAAATCAATGTTGTGCAAGATGTAGAATGACAGGATATGCAATATAATATGCAATTATTTTTGTTATTTTATATGCTATGATATCAGTACGTTTCAATTCTTCGGCCACCTGTATTGGAAACAATGGATGCAGAAGGTCGAGTGATTCAACTGTCAGAATTATACTCTTCTTCACACAGTAGCAGTGAATGGAAACAGGTATGCTATGCAGTTTATAAACATTTAAATGAATATATGATCAAATAGCCCCAATTTTTTTTTATAAAGTACATACTTAACTAATTTATTAAAGTGGTGATAAAAAGAATTCCTAGAATTTATGTTACGATAAAATATTACATTGACTATTAATAACATTTACATATAATTTGATAGTTTAATTTTTTAGGTTTTTTAAAAATTTCATGTGCGGAGTTTTCTACTGAAAATAGTTTCAAGAAAACGATTAAAAAATTGATGAATAGTTTAAAATTACAAGTCACAAGGTTATCTTTTCTTATTACTAATATTAATTAAAGGCTTTCGATTATTTACTAAAATTCATGAGGCAAACGATATGCGTTTAAAATATTCTAAATTTCGAAATTCAAATTACGAGTGCTAACTTAAGATGAACTTTTAAATTTTTTGGGAGAAGACACAGATTCAGATTTTATATTTGTAAGTTTAAAACGTAGCATGTTTACCTGACGCTGGAGATCTTCAATGAGTTTGTGGCAATCAAAATCAAATTTGTGTTGAGGTGGGCATCCAGCTGGGGGTGTTGGTGGTTTAACCCTTCGAATCGCATGAAGAATCTTTTTTCCATCCTCCCTCCCCTTTGAAGGTCCCCTGTAGCGTCCATGATTGTTTCTGTTTTGCGGTCGTGGTCCTGAGCGGTACTGCGTGAAATTCTTTTGCCGTTGTCTGTCCGCATTCTCAACTTCCATTTCTATTTTCCGAGATTCCTGTACGTATCTATCCATCATTCCTTGGCGCCGTAAATGATTGGCTTGGTTGAGCTTATGTCTGAGCCAGCGATAGCGATATATGTATTCAATTGGCCACCAAGAATACCATCTGTTGAAGCACTCGAATTTCTGATGACCGTATATCTTGCAGTTATAGCAAAATGGAGGTGGTTCGTTATTCGGCTGGAATGAAAAGAGACTTGGAGTGTTCTTGGTGAACTTTGGACTGTTGGAGTGATCATTAAAGTTGAAGAACTTGGGCGGGGAAATATTTTTTGGGACGAATGCTGGGGGATGATTCTTGATGCCATGAACCTGCTGTTCCCTGCCGATGGAGGTTGAACCGGTGCTTGAAGTTGGAGAATTCTCTGAGCTGGAAGACTCCGAGCCGGATTGTTCACCGGAGAAAATCTCATTGTAACAGTTTGATTCAATGTTGTATTCTCGTTTAATCAATTTTGGTGCTGGGGAACCAGGCTCGTCTAAAACCTCTTGTTTTACTATGAAGGATGGCTGGTTGAGAATGAGTTTCTTCTGAAAGGAAGTTGGACGCGGGGGTGGTGCCGGAAGGTCTCCAAAGAAGGTTGGCGTTGTTGGCAAAGTTGTACCTCTGTCCCGCTTCACGCCGCTGTACGCCACCGGGGCTGAATTGACGCTCATCATTTCGGTGAAGTTTTTTCTGTGAAAAAAACACCGCAAAAAACGAAACGGTTTTTAATGAAGGCTCGCATTTGTGTAAAATTTATACTTTCAAATTTATATATGACACAAGACACAAATGCTTCATTTTTAAATGTAAATGCTTACCTGATTTTATATGTGATTAAAATATACAGACTAGATTTACAAGACTATTTAACAAGGTCAGTTGTGTTGAATGATAAATTGACTAATTACTAAACTATATGTCAAAGTTCAGTAATATTTTTGTTCAAAAAATTCACCAAAATAATGTAAAAAGTTTAAAAAGGCGTTATTTTATCAGTAGCTTTGCTCGTTTGAGAAAAAATTAAAATCTTAAAATGCCACGTCTCCCAAACTACATCCTCCTTTCTTCCAACTTATCTGCGAAATGAATGGTTTGCCAGCCAAAAGCCATCCCAAAGCTAACAAAGCACTTCGTGATCTAGATCTCTTCTTAAAAAATGCTATCCTTCAAAAAGGAGCATTCCACTCTAATTTGAATATTTTAAGTTAAAAAATGCATTCAGTTGGCCATTCATAAAAATGGCTGTTCTTTATGGATGGCTTGTGTTCTTGTACCTAACTAATTGACTGGTATATTTTTTAGCTTGCACTAAAGTCAATACTCATTCATACATGTATGCACTATCTATATTTTCAGGTTTTGGATCTACTGTGGAGTGACCCTCAAAGTGGAACTGGATGCTCTCCTAACACGTTCCGTGGTGGCGGTTCCTATTTTGGTTCTGATGTCACAGAGAAAATACTTCAGAGACATGGGCTGCAGTTATTGATTAGGTCTCATGAATGCAAGCCTGATGGTTACGAGTTCATGCATGACAACAAAGTAAGATGTCCAATGTTTAAAAATAAAACAAGTGAACAGAATGAAATGCATGTCATTGTTAAAATTTGCATGGCACACTTAAATTTATTGTGTGTTTGGTCATTTTATTTAGTGCTTGACAGTATTCTCTGCCTCAAATTACTACGAGGAGGGATCCAACAAAGGAGCATACGTGAGATTAATAGGCGGGCCAGGAGAACCCCTAGAACCTTACTTTGTCCAGTTCAATGCTGCAACTCCCAAACTGAGATCAATGACAATTCGTCAACGAGTCGGCCTAGTGGAGGCTTCTGCTTTGAGGGAACTACGCACCAGGATTCGTGAAAGACAAGATGTTCTCACTCAAACTTTTAACAACTATGATACAGACGCCAAAGGTATGCATGCACATCTTATCCATAGTAGTCCAGTCCAGTCCACACACACACATCATGTCAATTATTAAGTTCCCATGAATGACAAAGAGGAATGCACAGAAACGGACTCTTTTATAAATGGATGAGATGTCTCACGTTTAAAAGCGCTCGCTTCTAAATAATATTTCACATTTCTCCATTTGTGAAGGACTGATGTCATGTGTATACCAACCTGTCATTGTCGTTCTATAGAAGCTATCATACTTTGATTAATTATGAAATAGTGTATGGGTACATGATGCATGTATGTATTTTTTTCTAAATATCAGGTCTTGTCAGTGTGAGTGATTGGTGTGTGGCATTAGAGCAAGGTACGGATCTCAAGTTACCCTGGAGATTACTCCGTCCCAAGCTTGCTGATCTGGATGCTTCATCTGGTCTTGTAAAGTACCAAACCACGTTCCAAGAGGAAGCTCCCGGAGATTCTGAGGTACAGCTTTTCTTTAGAAATGCACAACAATTTTAACAAACAGGCTACTCTTCATTCCATCTTGTTTTGACAGAGTTATGTGTAGTTGCATGCATTTGAATTTTTTGTCCTGTTCAAAAAATATATTCAATTTGACTTGGTTAGTATTGACATGATGCATATTTATACATTTGGTTCCAGATTGACGTCACCGTTGCAGAGGTACTATATCGAAATAAATCAAGCCTCGAGACTATTTTCCGGATAATAGACAAAGATAACTCAGGTACATGACCAGAATGTTCTTCTTTTTTATCTTGTATTTTATCATTTACACAATATCCACTTTTAGTCAGCTATGCTAATGTAAAAGTGAAAAAGGGATCAATGCATTGCATTCGTTCCTTATTGAAACCGTGGTGGTGGAAATAATATATTGTGCTTTTTTGTATGTCCATCCACTTATCACATGACACAGGGTACATTTCAATGGAGGAATTCGCGGAGGCATGTGACCTCCTTGGCAAACATCTTGCTTCACCGATTCCACAGCAGCAGAAACTGGAAATGGCAAGGAGCATGGATATGAATAAAGATGGCAAGATTGATTTGAATGAATTCATGGAAACATTTCGAATTGTCAGCGCCGAACATGAGGCAGATGACAGCCTTGACTATGAAGAGCTGGACGAATGAATTTTGACACGTACACAATTTTCACTTCTTTCAAATAAACACTTTACTCAATAGCAAGTAAATGGGAGAATCTGGAAGGAAAAAAAGATTGGAATCTGAGAAGAGAAGAAAAAGTTGTCAAGAGAGGAAGAAAGAAGCTGAAGAAAAGGATAATTTAATATTAAATATTTATAAACAAAAATATATAAACCTTTTAAAATATATGGTACATGTATTACATATTATGCATTTAAATTCATAATTTATTGTTGTTGGCATTCTATTAAAATATTTCCTCTTCAAAAAAATAACTTGTCATGTTAGAAAATAATTCAAGTGTGTTTACTAATACCTTCAGGTTCATTGGGAACACTGTTAATGTTTTAATTGTTATTTAAATATTTTTTTAAACTCTTCTTTTTTGGTGGAGGGTAAAAAATTAATGTTTCTAATATCTCACTTTCTGATTACAAATAAGTGTTTATTGAGGAGTAAAACCATTTGTTGTGTAAATCACATGAAATTTTTAACTGCTATAATGTATAATGAAACGTGTGGGTTTTTCATTGTTGTGATGTCTGTGTAACTATTATTTATATTTATTTTCAATAATTCAAATCTGTCTACAATCTACCCATTTAATATTAAAGTGTTATACTTGTATTTTAAAAATAACTAAAACTGGGAACGGGTGACGGGAACTTACATATTATAATCTCAATTCATAAAAAAAGATTGAATACTTTTGAACAATCGTTTATGTGATTAACTGTTAAACTTATCTGTAGTACTAAAATATATACATATTGCTGTTATGGAATAAAAATCAATCTGGTTCTGGTGTTAAGATTTTTTCAGCGTGCTGTAAATTAAGTGATATACTTATTATCAATTAAAAATATCAAAGTTTAAAGTAAAGCTAACAATTTAAAAGACAAATATACATTTCAAAAAAGAGTTTTCTTAATCAAACACTCATGCTGTCATGTCACGACACGACAGTAATCAGTCATCATAACATATTATTCTATACGATATAATAATTCAATGAAATTATCTATTGCATTTAGTAGAAAGTAAATCTATTGGAAAAAGATTTGTTTTCATCTGCTCGCTAATTTCTGTTGTTTTTTTCAACTGGAAACCAGGAAAGGAAGATTACCGTGTTAAATAATAAATACAATGTTTGAATAAACCTTTTTTGCATGATGTATTTAAATTATTGACTTGTTCTTTATGAAAATTGTGTAGGCATAATTGTTTTGGAAAGTACCTGCAGAAAAACTGTAATAATTTTTTAAATGCACATTTAATCCTTGATATTATTATCGTGGTGATAAACAAGTGATTTATATCAACATTATTTTCAATTTCTTTGCGTACCTGTATTCATCGATCCATGTCACTAAATAGAAAGAAAATTGCGATTAGTTTACTGTCAAATGACCTTGATCATGGTTTGATGAGTATAGCGATCACGTATTATATACCCCAGCAGACTGTGCTAATGTATGCTATAAGCATTGGTGTTTTTTTATTTGTATTTGAAACCATTCACAACACATTATCATTTTGGGCGTTGTACAATCTTTGAGCTTAGTTACTTCGGTTTTATAATGAGATTAAAAACTGTCTGATAAATAGTTGGATAGAACAAACGACCTACCAAAACACTGAATACCGATTTCATTAAGAATGATAACCGATCATATTTAGTCTATAATCCTTACTTAAAAATTGGGATTGGGAGTCAGACATGATTTTAATTTGATTGCCTATTTTTTGATTTGTTATTTACGACAAATATTTAAAAAATGAACTTGAAAACTTGCAGACCAAAAAAATTGAGACCACGATATTTGCACATTTCATGCTCTATTATCAATTATTAGCATAGCAACTTGATAATACCCGTCCGCACTCCGCACTAATATTCTTGTTCCACACAAGCACACATCGATATCCTTCAAGATAAATTAATTATTCAAGATGTCATATTGGATTTCATGTTTATAGCGACTGATCATTCGAACAAAGTTACATGATCATTAAATATTTTACAAATACTCGTGTTTGGAGCAATACAGTTTATTATTAAATCAAATTAAATTTATACATAGTTAGCCACTTGCATTTATGATCGCTTTACGGTTTCCTGTTAGATTCTCAGATTTAATGACAAATGTGAATCTCAGAAATACAGTTTATAAACTGATATTTCTACTGTTAAAAGCTCCATCGAAAATTTCAATTTAGATACTTACGATTAGTAGATATTTTAGATGAAATAAATTCGCAAATCAGAAATTATCCTTTTTTTAAAGACGAGAGTTTTTTGTGAAACGAAATAAATAAAATGATCCAAGAAAAGTATCAGATTACTCTGTCATAATTTATCTGTATGCCTGCCTGCAGTCCCAACGGATAGAAGGCTGGTAAGCACTGAAAAATGAGGACAATTTCAAAAAAAACAAATCATGCTACTTTATATTGTGTATAAAATGAGCTGACGACGCAATTAAGATAATGGAAATGATCTCGTAGCAAAATTTGAATGAAAATGATCAAACCTGAGAGTTGTGAAACACGAAAAAAATGTTTATTTTAACTAAGCAACTGTGAAATGGGTAGTTAGAGTTTCAAGTTTAAAAAAATTCTCATTCATCATTTATACTTGTATATATACATATTCAAATTAAAAATACAGTATTATAAATGTTATATAATGATTATCAATTATTGTTTTTTAAACTGATGTTCCAATTTCCAATATTTGTCAAATTATACATATAGACATGTATCTTAACTAGCTTATACTTGTATTATTATTGTATTACACTCTACAAAATTATATGAATAAAAACTGTTTTGAGTTAACTACGTTCTTCTTACATTCAACAATTTCACATTCACTCATGTTTACTCTTTTTTTATTGGTATTATTAAGGATAGATAACGATCATAAGTCTACTTAAATTACAAGAAATGTCACTGCATCCGTTAAGCTGGAACATAGGAAGCAGCAATAAAGATTATGAGAAAATCATTATTATTTTATGGCTTACAAATAGTTTACAGTTCACTAAAAGCATAAAGTGTTAATTTAAAAACTAAAATTACTTTGTCCTAGAATACGATACAACTTGCAATGTACTCAATATTTTTTATAAACTTAAGTTGAATAGGTAATAATCCACAAAATAGACGAGGAACCCAAAAGACACGACGATTGTTGAAGTGTTTTACTGCGTTAGTGGCATATGATTCTATATGATATAGGAAAAAACATAGTGAACAAATGATCTAATTAGATAACGTAAGTGATAATTATTGCTCTCAGCATATTATTCAATTTCAAAATAAGAATTGTACTCACGGAATCGTCAGTTGAAAAAAGAATCTATGAAGTATTTTCTCTATCGGTTATAGACTTAGCGCGCACACTGCGCATCTTTGGCTTTGCAGACATGATGCGCACACTTCGTCTCTTCGACTCTGACCTTTTGCGTTGCTTTTTTCCCTTCTTTCGCTTTCTACTGCGCTTTCGTGAAGCCTTGACGTTTACCTTGCTGTACGTCATGAAATCAACAAAAATGAAACAATATACAGTTTTAAATAGGTTCTTCTAACATTTTTTGAGCCCATTTACAATTTTCACGATCACATCATTTTTATAATCTTAAAACTTACCCATATTTGCAGGATTCTTGATGTTCATGCAACTCTTGCCGTGTGAATTGTTTTTCACACCCGAATATCTTAAAGTCGCATCCGAATTTGAACAAGTCTAAAACTTGTTCTAACTTTTTGTTGCGAATACGTCCATGCCTCCTTCTACTTGATCGGCATAACGGACAACAAGTAAGTTGATTATCGCAGCTTATACAAACAATGTGTCCGTTCTTGCACTGAACTATTTCTCCCCTAGGAATTTCCTTGCATACTGGACAATTTAAGTCCACTGCCCTTGCAATTTCGTTGATGCTAATTTTTGTTGACATAATTAAGATTTTGATTGAACAAAATAGTTTATTAAAACTTTCAAAAAAATAACTATTATTTTAATCACACAATCCGAATAAAAAACACCACAGCTACTCCTTACTTTTGACTGATTGAAGCTTACACCAAAAAGGAACAATATGAAAGTGTACGTGTCTAAATATGAAAGTTAGTTAAAACGTGGCGTGACACGTACAATATGTTTTTTATGGTATTGTATAGTTTCGGAGAAAAGGCGAGAATAATAATATCAGGGTTTTAATTCCTTATTTCGCTGTGCTTATTATATTCAAATGTTTATGAGGGTGTTGCCAGTGCCAATCAATATGAAATATAATATTAGGTCAGTTAATTACAGTTGTAATTGTATATGTTTCTTTGACTTGTACAAACTACATTCCTAAGAACACAACTTAATTTTAATGCAGTGCTTAAAATTTTATCTACTCTTAAGTTCCTACATGCCTATATCTAAATACCACTTTATCATTTACAATACACCATTTATGAACAAGTAATAAAACATCTTATTGCATTACATTACATTATGATGTCAAGACGACAGACGACACCTGTGGACCATTTTAACGGTTATAGCTTGTTCCGAAATAGCGTGTAATTTTGAAGTTACTCACGTTAACGTACAATTTATTGCTATCATCGCATCATGTATTTTTATGAATGAATGGTAACGGTATCCAACTTGTCACAGCACATAACATTTTAAATAATCGTCGATAAGTCCACCATTTGTACTTTAAATGCCACAAAAAATGTGTATTGTTTAATGATATGCATATTTGAAAAAAATGAAAATACACAGTCAACTGATGATCTTCTTTAATGATTCAAATACCTAATCGTTAATCGTTATACTTGAAGGGTTTTGGATGAATGGTTTCGGTTTGTAAATGAATACATTTTTTGATGCAATGCAATGTTCACAGTAGTAAATCATATAATATGTACTATACTTAGGTATTGCATGCGAGTTTTAATCCTAGCTGGAATAATAGTGCATTCATGATTATTGCAACATTAAAACATTCACCTTTTAAATGAGTAATTAGCTTGTTACATTCATAATCAGAGTCACAAACTAATAGCAACTCGATTCATATTACTGTTAATTAAGTTTTAAATATTTATGGTTGAGAAACCAATACTGTCAATGAAGAATATTAATAGTAAACAGACAAGATTTATTCGAAAATACAGTATTTAACAGTACAAATTAATAAAAAGACGCAAATACAGATTGGTACATACAAAAACTAAATTTTTTGTAAACAAAAATATCCAATTTCCCCGTTACTTTTCATTCTTCAAGATTTTCCCTGCCCTCAGGATTCTTGACTTGAGTCAAACGGTTATACTGTTCCCGATTATAGATAACGCTAGAATCAATCTCATTCTCCGTATCCCCAGTGTCTCCCAATTTTGCTACTACGAACTCCTTCAGATGTTCCATCTTGACCCAAATATTTGACTTGTACATGGCTTTGGAGTAGATCCACTTGCGAATCTCAAATATCCCGTCTTGCAGAGATTCTTGATACTTCAAACAGTTCATTCGGCGTGGGTCACAACAAATAAGCATATACTCCAATTTGGGCAAATAGTTAAGCAGCAAGTCATATGGTACATTTGAACTGTCGAATACTTCCAGCGTTTTCACTTGCTCCAAAACTAATTGATTGCGAGGCATTCCCCCTCTGCGATCTTTTCCGGGCTTGCATACAAAACTAAGTTTGAGATAAACGAGAGACTGGAAATTAGCTTGCTGCAGAGGTCGCAAAATTTGAGATATTCCCCAGGTCGTCTTTACAGTCAGCGACAATTTCCCCAAATTTGGGACTTCCAGTTGACGGCACAGTTGTCTCCACTTTTTAAAGCTGTCATCTACGCACATGTAGAAACTGGTGCATTGAGGCAAATTGCTGAATTCTGGGATATCCTGTTGCCAAGTGGTCAGTGAGAAGTCGATCGTCTTCAATTGACTGGAATATTTTTTCATCAACTCAGTAAAAACTGGCTCCCGACGTAACTTAACCAAGAATGTTTCAGTAAGCGTTTCCAGGTTTGGTAACGGCGGCAGTGGGTAAGTAATCACGTGCTCCTGAAAACGAGTTGCTAAACGGCCGGAAAGAGGAGGCATGTAACGGTCATGACGATACAAATCCAAAGATTTCAAATTCGGCACCATCCGCAGCGTCCTCAGAAGTCTTCTGTAGTAGGGAAATACATCATGATCATGGCTCCGACCCAAAGTAGGGCTTAAGCTGAGGTGAAAAACTTCTTGTCCAAAATTCTGAAGGAGTGAGCCAGTTATTTCTCGCCAGTAGCCAGGCAATTCACGCCGTCTCGCGTTTTCGCATCCCAGAGTGATCATTCGCAAGACAAATGGATTCCCTGGATGGGTGCTCGTTTTTTGGAGAAAGTTCGACAATTTTCTTGGCCCCAAAAAAAGTATTGGGAAAAAATCCTTGCTACGAATAAGAGGCTGGAGCACCGGACGGTATGGTGGCTTGTTACGCATGACGGCCTTTTGTAGTGGAGACGGGTTGCTGCCGTTGCCGCTAGCCGTCTTGGTGACATGGTAAGGATAAGGC
>JAQFXM010002288.1:0-25613 GCA_034693345.1 Entomobrya multifasciata
ATTAGTAAGTGAACATAAATAGCATGTAAAATATTTTAGGTACATCAATAATACACACGTGGAGTTACAATGGTTTTAGGTCATATTATACAAACAATAGAATTCTTACTGCATAACAATTAATGTAAGGTTTTTAGGACAAAGGATCCCTTTAAGGAATGCTAACAATAACAAAGGAACAGGTAGAAAAGAGCGTTGCATGAAACAGGTGAATTAGGTGCAAGTGCACTGGTAAATAGGAGGTTATACGTGTAGGGTGCCAGGAACTATCTCTTTATATAATTGCATAAGGAACTTGTATACTAACAGGAGGAGATAGGTATTGCTTTGCTGCGGGTTGCAGAGAAGAAAAAAAGGAAGGTTTTCTTTAGTTAATTTGTATGTTGGTTTCTCAGCATTATACATAGGGTTTAAGTTGAGGGTTGCAGAATCGTTCTCTGTGTATAATGGCTATAAGAACTCTCTAACAAGAAGGAGGCTGAAGGTAAATGTTACTCGGTTGCGGGGAAAAGGTGGAGGTTGTAGGTATACATAAAACTGATAGTTACTCTTACGAACAAGGTAAAAAATGGAGGTATTTTGGTAAATTAGAATTTCTGATAATTAGGGCATTTAGATAGTGGAAAATTTATAGTTTTAAGGAGGGAAAAATATGTAATGGAAAATTTCTACGTCTTAAAAAATAGGAATAATGAAAAAGCCTGTTTGAGCAAAACCCACTCAAACAGTTTCCGTTTTTTGCATAATAATACTTACATTTTTTGTGGAGCCAAAATCTAATGTAATTCTATCCTTCCCGACCGGGATCCAACCACCTCATTCCATTCTTCTATACAAAGTCATTGTATACTACCAAACCACCACCGACATAATCGTCATGATCATCAGTCCTCCTTTTTCCTTGAATGTAATTCTATCTCAGAACCAACGTCAGTCCACTCTACATTTTTAGGCTGCCAAACTGACTGAAACAAAAAACCGCGAACTGAACACACAAAAAAATTCTGCTTTAATGCAAACAAAAAACCTTAACATAAAAATAGCAAAGGAAACTAAATAGAAAACCAACATGACCATAATACGAAGCTGACTTTGCGCACGTGAATTATTTTTAGCTGTCAGGTCCACACAGAAGAAAAAAATGAGGTTACTTATTTCCTTACAACATGCAAAAAAATCTGCTCCTTGTAAAACAAACCGCTAACTTACATATTTTCAGCTTATAAAAGGGGGGAAAGACAAAAAAAAGGACAACGTCTGGTTTGCGGGTACTGACCATGCCATATCAACATCGTAAATTTTCTGGGAAGATGGAGACAGAAAACAAAGTAGAGGAATAAAAAGGGTAGCCAGCAAAAAATTCCCCGTTGATGGTTTTCTCTCTTAAAAATAATAAACCTTTCTAAACAGTGTCAGTGACGCCGACGCCACCACTGGTCACTTAAAAGCATATACTACATAACCAGACAAAGATGTTAATCATCAGTATCATCATACAAAGTCAATGATCAATTTTATAGTAGGAAGCTCCCTGTATTTTCATAGTCGCTTGACTAAGAAAAATCTTTACATGAATTGAATTCATTCATCCATTCAATTTCACCGAGGGAGACTCAATCTATGCACGAACGCTATGTTCAGCCAATCAATTACACAGACTGTTGTCCTTAACGTTTTCTCATGATTCACTTGGTGTAAAGTCAGGTCAGACATTTTTATTGTATGTTCATAATAATAATGAAAATAAGTAAAATATATATCCTCTCACCAGAGATACTTCTTTTTTCTTGCAAAGTTCGTTTCATGAGGCGTGCGACAGGTTTGTTCATTGCTAAAGGTTATATTACAACAGAGGCCACTTACACATACAGTCTCACAATTCATATACTAATCCAGCAGTACATTCTCATATAATAAGATGTATACAAGGTTTAGTCATGAAGAACCAGGAAAATGAAGCAAGAAGCCGGTAAAGGAAAAGAAAAAAAGACGGGGAAAAGGGAAAGATGTCATCATAAAATACGACAAAAAGAGAAGCATTGTAAGCATAACGATCCAACTTTATATGAAAACCTTGTGTATACACGGATTGCACACGCAGTGTAGATTTTTTCTATTGTTCCACTGGAAAGTGTCCAAAAAAGAATATCGTCATGAGACATGAGGCAGTTGCTCTACCCTGGAGAAAAAATTATGCTAGTGAGCTCCCTTTGTACTTTGTACACTTTACTTTTTTACTACTGCAACTCTTTTACTGTTGGTTTAGTATGGTCTGGTTTGGTCCTGGTCATGTTTTAAAATGTCAACCGCCACCGTCGTGAAGGAAGGAAACAGGAGTATTAGCATTATCATTTCTTCTTCCTGCTTTCTTCCTTTTTTACACAAAGAGAAGTAGCATAAAGAAAGGGAGCATAGTTGCATGGTATGGTATAGTAAAAGCAAAGTGGACTATTTTCCATCAGTTTTAAAAAATGAGTGACTTTCTTTTCTTTGCTGAGAAAAAGGGATGAATGGTGAATGGGTGTAATCTTTATCTTTTGGAAAATGGTTATAGTCTCAACTCTCTAGAAAGTGGTGTAACAAGAAGATAAATGGGAATGACATCATGCTGCTGCTGACTGTGAAATGAAGACGATGATGATGACTACGAGACGACGATACTACATGCAAGGGATACTTAGGCATGTATACATGCATGGATTGACTTAACGAAACTGACAGAGAAAATTAGAGAGAGTTTGAACTTAACTACTTTACTTTGAGCTAGGCTTGCTTAAAATCTCTTGGAAAAAGTGCAGTAGTGGCAGTAGCAGCAGCCTTCTCATCTCATCTTCCTTCCGAAAATTAATCGGACTTGAAAATTCTAAGTTGGTAGTCACGTTTCAGGGTTTAGAATTTTTTAAGTTCGTAGAATAGGAAAGTAGTAAGCCAATAATGTTAAGTAAACATTGTAGTAGAGATGTAGGTAGAGAATATATAGCATATTATCCTTTTTCCTTCGCACTTTCTTTCTTGGTACTGGACTTGAGACGAGGTGGTCGTCAGCAGAAGAGAGAAATGCGTGCAATTACACGGGGTATCTTACAAGAATAGAAAGATAAAGGGAAGGAAGGAACTGACGATGAGGAACTTGTATTTTTAGATGTGCACGAGTGAATTGGGTACAAGGTTTGCACATAAAGGCAGCTTGCAGAAAAGCATGTATTTTTAAAAGTTTCAAGAAAAGTAGTAAGAAGGGTTGAATGACATTCATTTATTATTGAAGAGTGAGTGAAAAGGTTTTTTGCACAAGACAAAAGCTTGTAGTGGATTGGTTAGTAGATGTGGATAAAAAAAAGAGTAAGATGAGTGGACAAGAACTTGACTACTGGACATGGTTGCACTCATACTCGCTGTAGCTGGGCAGCTTAGCTTTAGTTCCTTGTTGTTATTTGTGGAGTGGTAAGACAGGAAGCGAAAAAAGGAACAAGCCCATCGCCATCATCATCTCCTTGTTCACTTATGTATTGGCCCATTTAAGAGCTTTTCCACTCCACTCCAGACTCCCAGAGAGCTAGAAAGAGAAAGAGAGGAAGGCTACAAAGTAAACTAAAGTGCTATCTAAGCAATTCATCGATCCATCCAGCGATAGTGGCTGGGCTGAGGGAGAAGCTGATGATTGTGAATTGTGAGAAAAAAGGACTTTCACTGCTTGCATCATCATCACATCTAAAGGTCCATACTCTATACATGGGTAACATCTCATAAGAGAGATGCTCGAGTAATAGCCATTTTTTCATTCTATTCAAGTAGCAACGTGTAGACAAAGGGGGTTCATCAATAAAAATACAGTCATTGCATTATTTCATCTTTCACAAAAACACCAATCTTTTATTACTACCACCACCACCCTTTCCTTTACTCTTCCGTCAACAACATCACGCGTCTAATAATGCTGTCATTTAGCCACTTTTTCATACTTCAGAGAAACTCAACAGAAAAGTGAAAAAAGCAACATATTTATGAGCCCATTTACTTTTACGCTGAAGGATTTTCCAGAACTTGATAATAATCATGATCGCACGTTCATTTAAAGTCATGTAGTGCAATAATCTACACAAGTTTATATATTGGGTATTAAATTGTATTTTAGAGTAAGTTAGCACTAGAGAAAACAGTCTATCTACTCAATAAGCTGTTGAAAAACATACATAGCATTTCGGTATGTTTCGAGCTGTTTTTCCTTTTGTCAATTTTAATCGGATTGCAATTGTTGGAGGAGTTTATTGTATAAGAGATTGGGAATGAGTGTGTGTTTGAGAGAGAGAGAACAAAGTAGACTGCCAGTAGTACTGGAAGAGATTAAAAGTAAGCTTATTCTACTAAACTCTCAATAATCAGCATCACAGTTTTATTTGCTATCTGTATCTATCCAAGTTGTATGAATGTAAGTTGAGTTTATTGAATGTGGGTGGTGGGAAGAGTCAGTCAGTTGTCAAATAAATAAACAAGCAAAGAAGATCAATGGTTGTGTATAGTGGTAGCAGTTTTACTCTGCTGTATACAAGGGCTATTGATTTTTATCATCATTTCATTTCAGCACAACTCTCTACAGTTCATAGATGATGATGATTTATTTGCTTTTTCGAGAGATGTAAACATTGAGCAAAATGAGAAGAGGAAAAAGGGAAAATGTGTGAGAATTGTAATTGTGACTACTGGAGGAAAATTGGAAACTATGTAGCTGTTCTACAAAAATTGTACACACGAACAGAACACGACTTTTCTCCACTTGTTTGCATGATTTATGTGTAAATAATTGGAGAGCGAGAGAGTATACTAAATTGCTTGCATGACAGAATGTCATCAAAAAATAGAAAAGAATGACTTGGGATTGTTTCTTTCAGAAAAAAATAAAATGTGATGTAGCCATTTGAATTTTTCCTTTCCTTGAGAAAAAATATATAAAATATCTTGTTTTAAAAGGTTTTCAAGAAAAATAAAGATGCAACGAGGCAGATGATGATGATGTGACATGCCTTGTTATGATGAAATGATACGACCAATTTTCTCTGTCTTGTTGTCATTGTCCCTGACTGACTCTGAGCTGAAAGGAGACTTGGGGATTTCTAGTTTTCTACAATAAGCCTCTTTAGTTTTTCAGTAGTTGATGGGACTACGGACTTTCCCTCTCTGCTTCCTTATTTATGACATGGACATAACAAGCAAAAAATACATATCGTTTGCCTTTAACTTGACTTTCTCTAGTGTACAATTTCCAATTCCGAAGCACTTGAGACTTCCTACTACTCATTTTTGACAATGATGCCATCATCACCATCATCACAATCATCATATCAAACTATCATCATCTTCTTCATTTCGCAATGTATGTAAGTAGTTTACTATGAAACTGGCACAGAATAGATCGGATTTTGTATATTCTCTTTCTACTTAAAGCTCTCTTACTTTGACTGAGAGTAAGTGACTCTTATTCTAAAGAATTCATCCATGATGATGGGTTGGCTGGTTACGGACACAAATGATATGCTCCATGAATACAAAATCTTCTCTTGTCCCACATATTTTACACCATTTTTTGTGGGGATGGGTGTTGGGTTATTGGTTCTCAAGTTCTCACGCTCTTACATTACCAAGTTTCATTGTGTACTTGTGTAGATTCCTTCACATCATAGCATACTTTAGTTTTCTTGGTTGAATATTTTGTGGGGTTTCAGTGTAATTTCACACGGAGAGGCAAAGAATTCATTTATCTTGGACAATGGTGGAAAAGGGGATGTGTATAAATGTTACATATTTTATGCTATTTTGTTGAAGAGATCGATCTGAAGAACACAGGGGAAACCTTAAAAATTATACATACTTCATGCATGCTTGCGTTGCGTTAGAATTATATATTGTTCTACACTATATATATTTTGTAGCCAAGCGGCGAAACGAATCTACGTCGAGATGAAATCTGTAATTTGGTATTTTAAAAATTTCTGGCGTCAAAATTGTTCTTAAAACACATTAAATAATATTTGTTTGTCTATATTAAAGCTTATCAATGCTCATCAATAGTGAGTGAATTAAATTACAAAACTAATTCTCAATTCGTTTGTTTTAATTCTTAGTAATTTTGGTGGAACCAACAATTTTTTTAATTAGTTGTTTCTTTCTTTCTAATTTTCCATTTTTACATTGCCAACAGCCCACTTCTGTATCACTACTGTGCATTCTTGCTTGCTTTTATATGTAATATTAATAGATCCTTGATTACCAAACGACATATTCGACATATTCAAGTCATGTAAATTACAACAAAATGATATCTCTATTCTAAATACATTCATTCTCCTTACTAGCTGAAGCATGGATCATAAATGAAAAGACTTTCAACTCGCTGAACAAAATACTTAGTTAATTCAACATAAAATAATATTTCCAACATGTCCCAAAAATTAATATACGAAACGACAATAACTGAACTACGATAAACACAAATTTCATTTCTTTATTATGATTAGCATGATTATAAAAATTCATTCATAGATGTACTTATCCACAAATATGATGCTAATAATACTTCCATGTTTCTAGTGTATTCACCATTTGATATTAAAAATCTCAATTCAAAGCGTCCAACCAAACTCCAATCCTATCCTAAATCCAACAATAAACATCGCAGATTTTCCACACTTTTGCCCCTTTTCATATCCCATTTTCATTAAATGTTCTCTTACATATAAACGCACACTCATATTTCCTCTATCCTTTTCTTTTGTCATTCTTTTTTTCTACAAAAAGCGAGAATTTGTTCTGTCACACTCTTTACTCCACTGATTTTTTATACTTTCTTTCTCTTTCAAGGAGAATAAAAGATGAGGAAAGAAAATCCCTTTTTATTTCCTCTCTTCTCCACTTTCCACTTACACACACAAAAACAAGTATATGTAATCTGTTCCATTTTTTCTCCTCTGTTTTTCGCACAAATGCATAAATATATGGCCACAGGACAAAATAACCGGTTTGTTTGCTGCTCAGCTCTCAAACATTTCCATATCCGTCCATGATGCAACCTTTTTTCTTACTTATCCTCCATATTTTAGTGACTTTTTTATCTCATGAAAGTAAAAATACAAAACAAAAAGCTTCTGCGCCATCATCGCCACTTGAGTGGTTATGTACATACCTAAGTTTAAATATAGAGCAAAAGCCGAGCATCATAAAAGACAAGGGAATGATTTTTTCTCCGTTCTCCTGTGTGGCTTGGCTTTCTTGTATCCCGGTATGCTCGGCTTATATAGCCCTCAGCAAAAAAGAAAGATTTTTGCTCTTTCAGTACAAAAAAACAAAGTAGGATCAAAGGAAAGTGAATAAGAAATTGTGTGCCAAACTGCACACCATATTACACGTTACATGAATTGGTTGACCTTTTTTCTAAAGAAAATTTCTTCATAATACACTTTGTTTACTCAACAAAACGGCAGCTCAACATATTTTTGTACTCCTTCTCATCTCTCCGGATAATCCGTGGTTTTCATCATCTCATTCCTTCTACGTAGTATACATACATATTGCACAGTTTCGTAAAGAAATATATAAGGCCTTTCAGTCGACTAGCTTTAAGAATTTTTTTATAGTGCGTCGAAATTTTTACCAGATTTTCTCTCTTTTTTGGCAATCATCTGCTAGTTTTGTTGCTAAATTTGAAGTTGTTGGCCTGACATGGTCTGGTCGCTGTCTGGTCATAAGCCTTTCGCTACACACGCTTTGTAATCATTTCAACCATAATCCAACTGGACCAAACCTACCCAACCAACAAACATATTTTTTTTCTTCCTGTAAATAGTAATTTTCTTCTGGTAATATTTTTGGAACGAGGAAAATAGTTATTTTGTCGGCACAGCTGTGTAGCTGCGTTCCACTTGAGAATCTCTTTGACTAAAAAAAGAAACCATATAATTTCTGATGAAAGTAAAAAAGAAGCTTCTCCTGCTTCATCTTCAGTATGATCAGTGATAAGTATGGTCTGTGTTGATATGATATGATGACATTATTGGTGCGTTGGTTGGATGGTGGTTGGTGGTGGTGCACTGGTTATCAGACAAATTTTCTCGGGAGAGGAAATGACTCTTCAACACGCGCGCCTCTCCTTCACTTCTTCATGAAAACTTACATTCATTTCATCTATCATGAGTATTGCACCAACCGAACCGACCAACCAACGATACATATCTTTTGAAGATGAAGAACATGGAAGGGAAAACACTGAATTGAACAGGATTTGCTTGTTTCCACTTAGAAGCTCACAATCAGCTCTTTTTCACCAAAAAGCAAAGTGTAAGTCTTATGTATCAACATACCACATATACATTCATTCATATTAGATAGCTTTAGAAGAGGAAACAACCATGTTTATATCTTGGTTGAGTTGTTAAGTTTTTGTTGGCTCACTCTTTCGCAGTTTCTCTTCATGTTGTTATTCACTGGTTGGTGGAATCCCTTTTTTACTTATCGAGCCGGCTTTCTCTGTTGAGTTTTTCCCTTTGCAAAGAGATTTTTAGCCAAGATAATACATAAAAACATGGTACAACATCAAGCAAGTTAAAAAAATCTGTGTCAGTGTCAGTCGTGTCCCGAGAGACTAAATCAGAAGTTATAAGTATACCTTGTGCAGTTAGTAGTTTGTGAAATGTTTTGTACACCCTGGGGATATAAATTGACATACTGCTCTCTCTTCAACTGTATATATTTCTTTATGGTATAATACCAGGTAAATAAAATGCATGTATATATTTTTAGGTACTTACCTTACCTACGTCTCTTTTGTATTTTCAAAAAAGCCAAAGATTTTAGCATGGAGAAAACAAAACAGGTTGGATGTAAAAGTGGGTATTTTTGTGATCCCCTTTTGCGCACCGTTTTGCTTGTTATTCTTACACCACCACCACTGTATTCACTACTTTCTAAAGAGGATCTACGATCTCCTCTACTTATCTTTTTGTGCTTTTGTTTAAGAGATTTTGATGAAAACACCGACCATGTTTTTGTGTCGTTGTCATCTTTTGAAGAAAAAAGTTTGAAAAGTGAAGGGCTTTCGTTGTTTTTGGTGGTGTCGTTTTTAACGGAAATGGTTCTTCTCCTCTTTCTTCGGTTGAGTTGAATGAAAGCAAAAGATCACCAACGATGCCACCAAAAGCAGAACGCCAAACGCAACAAAAACAAAAGAGGATGAGTATGATGAGATAGTGAAAGACAAGTAGATAGAGAGAAGAGGAGAGCGAGAGGAAAGTTTTTGTTTTCACTTTTGTTACTTATTTTACTTGCCCGTGAGTCCTGTCTGACATTATTATTAGAAAAAGCTATACTACTAAAACACAACACAGGAAAAACTAAAATAACAAGCTATAGCCATTTTGTAATCAGTGGCAGAAGAGGATGAGAAGAGGAGCGAACAATAATATTGTGTTTTGATAGAGGAGGGATTTTGTTGCCTGAATATTATGTGCGTGTGCTTCCCGAAGCTGGAGTGTTAAAAGTTTGTGGTAAGAATTTAATCAGAAAGGATGGTTGGTTAGCTCTTTGGTTGGAAATTCTACGCAAAGCAGTCTAGATCAGGAATACCACTGCTTGTTAAAATGAAACTGCATTCGAACTACTGGGAGGGAGGATGTTATGTAATCAGAGATCGTAAGGAGAAGCAAAGCAGAAAACAGATTTTGATTCTAGGGAGAAAGATGTTCTAGGAAAATGATAATGATTAGCATAATTTATTCAGTCGAGGAAAAGGATTTGAAGTGGAGGAGGAGGAATATGAGGATTAGTAGCAGAAAAAGAGAATATGCTTTTACTTTTTATTGCGCTTTTAGTGCAGAACATGCACTTTCATTTTCGCTTAAAACGGTGAAAGTAGTGCGGAATGTGGCGGAAAAAACATTAAATATGCACTGACTGAAGGAAAGTAAAAATCTTTGTTGTTCTTTTAAGGATAACTGACTCGTGTAATTTTATTATTTTTGCGAGTAAAGATTTACTTTTTTAGAACTTTTACAGAATTTAGACTTATGTAGTTGATAAATAGTTTTGAAAGTCGGAAACTAAATACGGTGTGAAAATAATTAGTGGATAGAGTGTAATTTTGACTAATTATTGAGTGGGCATTTTAGTTAAATTTTACATTGGATGATGATAAATAGTCGTTTTTAAGATAATGAAAAATTTTAGCGGTGTTTTAAAAAATCCGTCGAGCATACCTCATATAATATTATTCAGATATCCATCATTGCTCGCACGTATTGAATGATGAACATTGTAGTTGCAGCGAAGATGATGTTTATCAATATCATTTAGAGATAGAAATATTGAACTTAAAGTTGAAGAGTAAAGGGAAATTATCAATTAGTATTTTGTGTTTCCATTGTATGACATCTCCCACACAAGAATATTACGTTCTTCTAAACCTGCATTAATAGAGTTTGATACAACATACAATCAACAAATAATGAAAATGCACAATGAATGACACTTTTATCACTAAAACTAAACATTGACACATAAATAAAATGGATAGTAAGCTTCAATTTTTTACTGTGTTCACTTTTTCTGCGTTAAATTACATTTCCGTTTCATGTATGAAGATCTCATATATGAAATTGCAGTTGCCTCTTTCAAAGATGACTAGACAGGGTAGAAAAAGAAGGTTAAACCAACGTATATATTCGCACATAAACTGTCACTTGGCCGTTGAAATAAAGGGCAAAAGTCAGCAAGCCACTGAATTGAGCAGACCTATCCTCGAGTGAAACCTGACGACAAAAAGTGAGTCAAAATTAGAAATTGATACGACAGCAGGGCTTCCTTTTTCACTCATCCATATCATCTTACCCACTCACTCAAATATAAAATGTCCTTTTCCCCTGAAAAGCAAAGCGTCTTGTCATTTAAAAAACTAATATGGCCCAAATACCGGGAAAATTTGTGGAAATGTAAGTCAACAAAAACAACGTTGCTTTCAATATTCTCTTTGAGATCCATGCATGAAACTCATACAAAATTATATATGTTTCAATACTACTGCAAGTTAAGGAATCCACAGAATTATTCATTCATCAGTACGACATTTTTGCAACAGTTAGTTTTCTAGGATTGTAACATTCGACAAGTCAGTACAATCAACGTGTCAACGTGACTACTTCAAGGTTTTCCTTTGGGGAAAACCTTTTTTTCGCAACATTGCTTTCTGTTTCAACGTGAAAGCCTATCAGCACCGCTTGGTACTTTTCTGTCTTTTAAGTTTTAAATGTTTTGTTGGATACTTTTATGCCAAATTCAAATAGAAAGGGAATATTCTATTCACGAATTACTTCATAAAATGTTGAGTTGAGACAGGTGAAAAAATCAAAATTACAATCACATCTCTCACAAACAGCCTCATTGCTTTTCTTTGATTTTGCATGTGTTTTGATGCATTTTGATGAAAATAAATAAATAGACAGCAAACACAGCTTTAACTTAAATTCAAATTTACCATACGCATACGTACAAAAAATTCTATTTGTTGCTTTTCCATCACGTTTTTACTTCATCTTTTCTTTCATGTTAGAAATGATGATGATTGATTTTTACATCGTTTGTAGACAGAAGAAAGAGAGCTCATTCAGCATTTTTTTTCTTTCTCTTTCGTGATGCGTTCATGATGATGATGTGCTGCTGTTGCTTGTGGTATGGTGGTTCATGATGAAGTTGGCAGTTTTGTGTTTGTGGCAGAACAAATGCCGACACAACATTACGAAGTATAGAGCCCACTCACGGAAGTAAACAATGACTACTCCGCAAATGAAACGACAGCCTACAAAGTAATATTATTATACTTGCAATACTAGCATGCAGCCACGAGCGTTTTTGCTATACATTTATAAAGTCTTACATAAAAAATATAACCTGAACTGTTTTTAAGGAATGTATTCAATATTCTCAAGTCATTTGATACTTACATAAGTTATATACATCTTTTGTAAAAATAAATCTGAAAAAATATAGCCATACTATTTCTTCCTCATTTCTTTTTCAGCTTTCTCTTTTCGTGTGAGCAGAGGAGTTGTGTATGTGTTTGAGTGAGTGATGTGTACATTGTGTGCACTATGCACGTACCACTCACGCAGCTCATGAAAGAGAAAGTGAGAAGAAAAGCAGCGATGTCAGCCTGTCTTCATTTCAAACGGCGACGATTGCAGATGAGATAGAAAGCGAGGCAGCGAGAAATTCTGTTCTGTTAAGGCAAGACGTAATCATCATCGCTTTCTCTTCAGTCAGCAAGCAGAGGAGAAAGCAAATGTAAAGACTCAATCAACAGTCTCATTCTTTGAGATTTTTTCTTCTTTTCTGTATGCCTTCGTTTACTTCCTCTTCATTTTGTATAAATGTAGATGTAGTAGTATAAGTATACATGTATATTATTATGGTAAAAAGAGAATTTAAGAGAATTGCATAGAATGTATTGAGTTATTGTGATACAGCGCTAGTTTCTGTTCTAAGATATTTGAAGCAAAGATATCTAAGTTTCAGTAGAGGAAAGGTAATCGTAGAGTAGAGAAACGGCGGTAGTTTCACATTCCATATTATACGTTTTTGTTTTTGATTCATTGCGTGATCGATCTAGAGAGAAAAAACATGAAATACATAGAAATAAATGCGTTTTACTTATTTCCTGATTAAACTATAAGTTGTGAGAGTTGTGAAAAGTTCGATCTTACTTTTAATGAAGAGTCCCGAGAATGATTTAATACGGCAGCTATAAAATGAAAATTCAGTGTCAATTCAGATTTTTTTCTTATTATATTGGACGAGGAGCTTCGTATCAGTTGCAGTTATTCTAATTGATTACAAAACCACTGAAATATGCATTTAGGATTTAAATTTACTGCAAACTTTAAGAACGACCTACACAAAATAGTAAAGGTCAGTACGCAAGTCCATATTGTAAGTATGATATTATGATGACTGCTTTAGCCAGCATTCAAATTTTTCTTCTATTTCGGCTTCTGCTATACAATATCCATCTGATAAGATCAATTCATCTATAGACGCTGAAATCTACTTCAGGATGGTTATTATTATAAACGACGGGAATCTTACAAAATTAAAATTAAATCATTACTGTTACACGTTGCATTCATACTTTGTTAACCCTGACTTGTATAGTTAGTGCTCAAACCAAATTTTTGTTAACGAGTTAACAAATTCGGTGCGAGCAAAAATTAATACTAATGCAAGTTTCAACTGTAGTACAACTTTTAAAAAAATACAAAGTAAACTGTCCCATAGTTGTTGCCCTCTCATTCCACTTTCCTGTACAAAATAATATATAGCCCTCTTTCTTTACTGACAATACTTATCTCTCCTTTTAAAATTGTCACATTTCTTTCACAATTCCTCCCATTTTTTAACGTTTTTGTGCTCCATTTCCCCATAAACCTAATGAATTTAGCAACTCATGCAACAAACGTAAAATACATAAAAGCAAACAAAGAAGTAGAAAAGAATTGTAGAAAAATGTAAAGAATTCTAAAACTTAATGTGTGGTGAAATGTGTTATTCTGGTTTTGTTTACAAATGACTGCTACTTCCATTTGATAAAAGAAATTCCAATACTCCACTCACATTTTCTGATTTCCCGATTGTTTGCTTCTGTAAACTATGTCGCTTTACCCGCTTGTCTTGTCGCCATTAGCTTTCTCTTTTGTACTCGTTCAATTCACACAGCCAAAAACTAGTCATTCAACGATAACAAAATGATGGGGACCATTTTCCAAGACAGGCTTTCACTTCGCCACACTGTAATTGGAAAAGTTGTTTTTCTCTTCATTTTGTACATTTCAAAAAATAAGTATGTCAAACACATCATCTTTCTCTATTTACTTTATTTCATTTATCAAAACTTGAATTGCTCATTTTTTATCCTTTTTCCATTTGTGCCATATTTTTCCACGAAGCTACTCAACTCCACTTTTGTTAATAGAAAGTACACAAAAAAGACGGAATTCTGAGATATTGCGCATAGATGACAATGTTGATAAGCCATTCTATTCATTTCACATAAAAATGTAAATGAAGTGGCGTCGCATTTTATTTTCATGTAATTTGTCTAATCAACAGTCTTTCAACCACACTTATTTTTTCCCCTTTTAAAAATATTATGTCATCTCCACAAAAGGAAATGGTGCTCCCTTTCAGCAAATTTTTCATGTTTTTTGCAAAATCTTGTACTTTGCATATTTACATAAAAATTAGAGCACATATTCTTTCTTAAGTATACATTTTGTAGAATAGGGCAGTAGGAAAAAGATACCGACAAGATATGCATTCTATTTTTTGCAATAGAAAAGGCTTCACTTCAATGATAGCACATTTTTTACAAAAGGATTTTTCTTTCCTTTGAAAACTGAGAGAAAAAATGCGAAAATTACTTTTCTTCATTCGTCCATCCTCTCCTCGTCTGCGCGGATGGGTGTATATCATCACCATCATCACGTGTGCTTATACAACATTTACACAAGTGAAAAAATGAAACGAAGGCAAATCGGATTTCCAAATTCGCTTCCTTCTCATTTTTTTCTTTCTAAGAAAGTTGAATTGAAATCAAGAATGAAAATTACAGAAGAAAAGGTTTTCGTTTCGTTTTCATTTTCACTGTACTTGTCTGAGTATAGTCGTGTTACTACACTAAAATCCCTCTCTCACTCTCTCAAGCTCTACAATTTAAACGAACACTGAACTGAACATAGTCATGTAGATAAATACACATCTTTCCTTCTTACTTTCATTGTCAATATGAATTTTATGTTATACCCACTTTTTTAAAAGAAAGATTCAATCTTTTTCATTCTTCTATTTTTCCGTCTTCTTCACTTTCACAGTCGTATCGTATCG
The DNA here is from genome assembly GCA_034693345.1 of Entomobrya multifasciata. NCBI lineage: Eukaryota > Metazoa > Arthropoda > Collembola > Entomobryomorpha > Entomobryidae > Entomobrya > Entomobrya multifasciata. Next base: position 14,914 of record JAQFXM010002288.1, read on the forward strand.
TATCATATAACATGGTATGATGATGCCGATGATGATCTTACAAGCTATTGTACTTCTCACTCAACTCAACTCGCATAAGATTCCATACCCAAAAAAGCGTAGAAGATTTCAAAGCGATATGATTCGAAGACTGTAGAGTGAAATATGTATGTATAGTAAGTAAGCTCAATGTTCATGCTCACTCTTGATGAGCTTACTTTTTCTATTTCTCTTTCCCAATGCTCGCCTATTTGACAAAAATGTGTTCAAATTAAGTATAATTTTTTTTCTTTCAGGAGGCAAAAAATATAAAGATTCTTTTTTTCTCAAAAGCTTTTCCTACCGTGATACATAGTGACGCGATGATGATTACTTACACGAGAAGCGCGTCGACAACGAAGACGTGATTTTTAAGCCTTCACATATTTTTTTCCAGTGTAGTTTGCTTTCTCCGTGCTTGTCTCCAGGAAAAATACATATATACTTTCAATTCTTTCTGCTTTACATATACACTCATTCTATTCTATTTTCTTTTTACTATTTCTTCTGTTCATGGTGTATGGTGATGATTATCACAAAAGCTATAAAAGCATTTTATTATGATTATATGCATAAACACAGCTCACTCGAATTGACTAGTGATGCCTATATATGCACATATTGTATATCATATATGTATATCTCTTTTGTTCTTTCAATATCTAAAATTTATTTTTAAGGTTTCGTTTCCCGGAAAAATAGAGACATACTGAAGCACAAACATAAGGAAATAATGAACTGATTGTGAATGAAATTTTATTAAAAATGCATATTTAGTTTACTCACTAGGCGACACTAAGAAGGAAACGAAACAAGTGAAAATTTATTTTCAATACAAAGGCGCTTTGAATATATTTTTCCTCTTTCTTGTGTATATTATAATAATATATTCCTTTCCAATATTCATGTAAGATAATATTTAAAGAAAGAAAAGAGGATCATGTTAAAAGGATTAAATTGCACACTCCAAATCACAAAATCCTTGGATTTGCATAACGTTCATCAAAACAAAAAAAGTATAAATATTCCACGCCTACACCATGCCATATTATCTACCTGTTTTATTTTATTAAAATTCTTGTATCTTTGTAAAAATCCCACGTTTTACATTTCTAGCTTACCTTTCTTTTATTTCTGTTATCTGCAAAGTTTGTATACTTTTCGATATCGCCTCATTACCTCGATTCACTTTCTTCAATCTTCAGTTTATTCTTATTCCGTTTTACAAAGCATTCAATACTTTTCTCTATAAAATGGATCAAGTGAAACGTGAACCTACTAACGAAACGTATCTGATTTAAATGGAGTCATAAAACAGTTTGATTGGGATTACTTCACAATATACTATTGATCTCATCAGACATAATCAGGAACACTATATGTTATTATCCTACTATATAAATAGCTATATACATACAACAAACATATGGATGCTATCAAATGAACCGGATCCTTTTTTATTTTCCCTTCTTAACTACAATATCCACTTATTTTTAAACCTAGTCGTAGCCGTTCCCCGTTAGAAGCAGAATAAGTGGAAACTTTGCCGCTTTCTGAAAGAAAAAAGAGTCCACTCCACTGGAAGTAAAAAGAGAACACGTGTCTATCTTGTTAAATAATGCCTCGTTTTCCTTATAGCGTATCTTCCATATCATCAAAATATCTAGTACGCATTTTTTATTTGTACAAAAGCGTAAAACACATGGTATGTACATAAAACGCAAGCAATGTAACAAGGCTCATCATACACAATTCATGTATAAACATACATATTATGTGAATTCAAGAGAAAAACAGTAACAGGCGGATCAGTAGTAGCTTGTAAGTTGTAATACAGCAGATTTTGATAATATCTGTAACAAGAGCTTTCTTTCTTGTAATATCAAACAAACTGTTAGGGAGCCAACAAAGAACAGAAGATTTTTCCTTGTTTTTTTATTATGGAGAGAACGTAGAAGAATAAGCGAGCGTGTCTGTTTTCTCCTCTACTGTCGCTTCTGGTCGTAAGAATACATAGTTGAAGGATTCTGAGCGAAAAAAAAACTTGAGAAAACTGAGAATCTGTTAGAGAGGCAGAGCGAGTGAAGGTAAGTAAGTAATGCTGGCAGACATACAAAATGTTTGGGATGAGCGAAAATAGAAATCCAAGCTCTCAATCTTGATTTTTTTACGTTGTGAGTAAAAGTGGAAATATTTATATGGAAAAAGAGAAAGCTGATAAGAAGAAAGCGGAAATATATACACTTTCTTGGATTTCTTGGTTCGAAACATGAAGACGTATTTTGGAGGCCTTATTTTTCAATGGAATAAGATAAGAAAACAAGCTAAAAGAAAATCTGATGTTATTCAAGAACTTATCAAAATAGACAAAGCACCGTGATTACAATTACATGACAATTGGGAATATTAGCAGTACAATGAATAAGCTGTTATTATGAAAGGAAATTGTAAGGCGATATGATATGCAAAGGTTTTAACTTAAAAACTAAAACTATTAGTTTTCACTTGTTTTCATGAAGTTATATAAATTTTGTGTAGAAACTTAATATTTTCCCGATAAAATAGGCTTTTGCTAAAAGTAAAACAAAAAAGTGAAACTTTTCTATAATAACTAATCAAAGTCGGTTTATCTCATTTTGATCACTTATTTTCTTAACAATCACAATCAGCCGGAAGATAAAAAATATGACAGAGATAATGATGAATGGAACAAGTTTAAAACCTTGAAAGTACCAATTCAATGTAACCTACATTATACAAAGTATAATAAAAATGATTTAGTAACTTAACAATACATCTATTCTAAACTTTTCAAGGTATAAAAATGGTCCATGTATAAAAAATGTATCAAAATGGAAATTTATTTGTATGACGATGCTCTGCTCCGCGTGGAATGTGATTCGTGAGTGATCCTCATCCAGTTCTCTGTTCAGTTCTGCTTTTCTTTCCATCCTGCCTTGGCCTTCTTCTCTCTTTCACTCTATATTTTTCTCTACCGACAGGAAATTCATTTCTGCCGCTTTCTCCTTTCCTTTTTTGGCGGTTCGGTAATAAATTACCGGCTCAATACATATATAAAACGTAAAATCTCAATGTTAGGCATAGCTACACTGGTCGACTGCCCAACTCTCTGTGTCGGTTCATGGTTCTTGGATCCCGCGTGATGGATTCTTTTTCTGGTGAAAATTTTCTAGTCCAGACCAGAGTTCCATTCCAATAAAGCCAATGCACTCTTCTTTTCTTCTACTTTTCTTCCTCCTTTTTATTATGCACAAAAGCAGCAGCAGTGAAAAACCTTCCACTTTTCACTTGTCTTCTTTCTCCTCTGCATTTTTTCCTTGCTCCTCTACTATTTTTTTTACTATAGACTAGTTGAGAGGAAACACTGCTGGAAATTGGCTGTGATGATGATTGAGTGTGGCTTCGGAGGCAAGCAGCAGTGAATAGATGCAAAAGAAGAGGTTCTTTCTTTAATAAAAATATGGGGACCTAGAGAGTTCAACAGTGTATCTATCTATCTCTCTATCTATTTGGTTCGCTAGGATCTTCTTCTTTTATTCAACAAAACGACGACACGGGTTCCACGACAAAATAGGATACTCTGCTGTGGTGGTGCTGCTAAAAAAGGAATAGATTTTCTTTCCAGAAAGTATAGAGAAAACGGTGCTCTATACTAAGCCGTTATTCATTTTCAGGGCGACGTTAAGCAGATTGATATTCTTTTGTGGTAAAATGTATTCTGTAATCCAATATGAAAGAATTCAATGAAGAATTATAGCTTTTCTCCATAATAAGCAGTAATATGTTGAGTTGAGAATTGAAAATATTATGATGTGCGGTGTGACTAGTCGAGTCTTGGTTGGTGTTATATGAGCCTATTTTATTCATAAAAAAAGATACGACAGGTGTGCGTGTGTCCTAAAAGTTTGTGACGGCAACAGAAGAAGAGCAGAGTAATGCGAAACTTTTTGGAAGAAGAATCAATTAGGAAGCCATTTTTCATTCTCCACTTTGATTTCCTCCTTCTCCACATATATTACATAAAATGTATATAAAAAAGCTAGGGAAATTGCTTGGTAAAAGTAGCAGCAGCGTCAGCTTCATCATCATCAGCACCACAGAGAGCACATTCAATTTTGAGCTGTGTGAAAATTGAGACCTTTTTATTACTATTATTGCTCCTGGTTAAGCTGATGATGTCATTCCTTTTTTCTAAAAAAAGAGGAGTACACTCTAGTGCCAGAATTTTTTCCCCAGACTGCCAATAAAAAGGAATGAGGGTCTAATTGATCACTTGATTGCATACATGGTTAAAAGTAATTTTCTCAAATAACTGTGATAATGACGATGATGATATAAGATCAAAATTGTGATAATAATATAGTAATAAAAGAATGTGTATGTACATAAATGAGTGCAGTAAACTAATAACTAACATAATTGGTAAAAGTGTAGCAATCAAAGTTGCTAGTGTAGACTATCTTTCTTAGTCAGATTTTTTTTCTGGGGGAAAAAAGTGCTTTTTGATGGTGCTACCGATGTGGTAAGGTTTGTGTTCCGTGAAGTCTGAAAGGTTGTGGTGGGGAAGGAGGGAAAAAAGATGTGTACGTACGACAACAGACCCACTTTTCTACTTTTTTTTCTCTGGGTAAAGTGGAAAGTGAAAGCGGAACTTTTTAGTGGAAAGTCAGTCACCCGTAAATGAGCAGCTACGTTTAGAAGAAGGTGGAGGAGGAGGAAGTAGAAGGTGGTTATAAAAAGAAGTATATGATATAGATAGGTGGAGTGATGATGACGATCATGATGATTATTATGGCGGTAGTACTTCTTTCGGTTAGCACTTTTCTTGAGGAAAAAAAATGTGGTAATGGTGGCGGTGAGGTAAAAGGTACACGAATTGGGTTGGTTTTTAGTAGTTGGCCATTTTATTTTTTTGGAGTAGAAGACCAAGAGAGAAAAAGTATAAAATCTCGGCCAACTTTTCAAGATAACTTATTTTCATCATGATACTCTGATGATCCAAGCCACCTATCCGCCTACTTCACTGGACTACTACTTTGTTCTGAGTTTTTTTGTACATGGGGGCAATATAAGAAAAAAGGAAGAGATGAATTTGTAAGAAATTTTGCCAAAAAAAATCCTTCGCTATGGATAGTGTGAGTGGTATGGCATGGTATGATGATGGCTGGTGTACTGGATAGAGATTGATTGTATAAAAGAAAAAAAGCAAAGTACAAAATTGTGATGCTTTTTATACGAAAAAATACGTAACTAGTTCAGTAGGATTGGATTTGAAGGGAAAATAGAGAAGAGTGAAAAAAGTAAGGCAGCATTACTTGCTGCCGGATGAGTTGGGCGGAGAACGGAAAGTAGAAAATTGTTAGTGAGTAGAGAGAGAGTGGAAGACGAGCCCAAGCCAAAACTAAGCTAAATCAGGAAAAAAAGAAATAGAAAATAGCGGGTATTATTACTTGGCTATATATCCATTGAACATGTGTGTGTGTTGTGTAGGATATAATACGCAGGAGGGAATAATAGAAAAAAAGAGAAGAAAATTGAATGTGATGGGAGATGTTTTTCTCGACTGGTTCTCCTCTAAAAAAGAAATCATGGTTTGTATGGTATTGGTGTCTCTAAGGTTGGTAGCGGCTGTGGAAGATGAAAATACATAGGAATAAAAAAGAGAAAAAATGTACATACAATAGAGTACCATCATCTTCTTTCTCCAAAATCACAATCATCAAATCAGCTGGGCTACTAAAGAACTCTTGGCTACCATTTTTTTCTGTACAAAGTGGTTATGTGTAAAGTGCATGTATCTGAGGGAAAAAAGGAAGCTATTTTCAGCCTATTTTCATTCTCTTCTTTCACTTCATTTTTAAACAGAATTGCTCTATTCCTCCTCCATTTTTTATCTATTTACTCTACTCAAGTAATCGGTGTAATCCACTAGTGCAATAAAAGTGAACTATAAATATATTGAATGTAGAGAGAGGAGTGCAGTAGTGTGGATTTTTTGCAGAAAAAAGTGTGAAGTGGAGAGATACGCAGATAAACTGACACAAAAAATCTGTAGAGAAAACTTTGAAGTGGATGATGATGAAATTACTTTTTACACAACAGAGATTTTGGTATAAAATTAAATGAGGGTACTCTGCCTGCCTGCTTTTGCCTTGTTGCTATTTTTTGCATGCTGCACTGAACAAGCTTGGTTTATTCTAACTTTTTTCTTTTGTATTTGTGTTTCGCTTACAAATTTATTATGGTTATGAATTATAATGATTAGAAACCCAAAAAAAACTTTTTTTTGCTAATGTTTGCAAGCTTTTCAGAATTCAGATCAACTTAACTTGCTGTGTTGTGTGCCAATGTGTATTATTATTGGTGTGACATTAATTAGAATCCCAACATACCTGTCCGAAAAGAAACCCTGAAATGACAAAATATTTGCACGTGCAAATCATACAAACATACAACTTCTAATACAGAATTTATTCCTTGTGGGCTTTCATTTTTGCTCTAATTTTTTCCCCTTGGCTTCATCATCAAAAATAGAGCAAAAAGCTCTGAGTGTAAGAGCGTGAGAACAAGTAAACATGATTATTTGCAAAAGAAAGTCAGGACAACAGGAATAATATTCTACTTTCCATGTCGTTCTCTCTTTCCTTCCTCATCTACCGGCTTTTATACAAGCTTCTCTCTTTCCCTGACTCACTAAATCTTTCTCCATGTCTCTGGCCGCTGCTCGATTCGTCTTCATTAGTTTTCCCTATTGCAATACTACTACCTCAACTAGTACAACAATTCTCTACTATGATTCTCTACTTTATTTAGAAAATAGTAGCATGGTTTTTTACTATTTATCTAATGTCTTCCCGTTTTCCCTCTCTCTCTCCACTGTTGCATTATTACTCAAACGTTATTTCTCTGAAAAATTTGTTGTTGTTCTTTATTTCCTCCTTTCGTTCAAAAAGACTATAATATGCAATGTAATAAAGAAGAACATAAAAACCGTTTCAGTTTTCCATAAAAATCATGTCTTGAATATGAAGCCAAAGAGAAAGTGGGAGAAAGCGACCAGAGAGCATCCAATCCAGGAAACATTATTACAGCAGCCATGGCCATGGCTTGGCATCAGCAGCATCAAAACCCACTTCTCATTTTCTTTTCTCCTTACACCACCGCCGCCACCATCCACTAAAAATCTCTGAAAGCTGAACTACTTTTTTATTGTTTTTCTTTTTCTCGTTTACTCTCACAAACTCTCTTTCTGTTCTACAAAAGCATAACAGCCTCAATTCGTTTTTTTCAGAGGTGAATAATATATACTAGGTATACAATACACACTCGACTACCATCACTTTTTTTCTATGCGTTTTGTTTACTCTCTGGAACAAATTGCCATTCTAATATTGCAAATGGAAAAATGGTGTGACACTCAATCTCTGTCCTGTTTTTATACTCTCCATCCTAAACTTCCAGCTTGCTTTGTACTAAAATTGGCTATATTGCTTTTCTCTCGAATCAATTCTCTCCACTGCTGCTGAGCTACCACTACATTTTCCTTTTATTTCGCAATGCTCGTTTATATATTTTTTGGTTCTTTTCCTTGACTTGTTGTGTGACGTGAATCTACAATTTTTTTTGGTTTGTTATGATATTTTCAGGTGATCAAACTACATGAATGAGAGTTGACTTTAGAGAGAAAAGACAAAAGAGGAAGACGGAAGACGTCACGCCGCTGCGCTGGAGCTTCTTGTGCCATTTTCTTGAGATAGACGAGACGCTTTTGACAAGACGTATAAAAATGTAAGCCAAGCTTCCAAAGCGGAAGAAGAAAAAACACAACAAAAAATATCAAGAAGAAAAGAAGCAAGAAGCATCATGTCATTCCATCTTCGGTTGACTCGTCGAGACATGAAACGACGACTTTTTAGTTTGATTATTATTATATCACAATAAAAAAAGGAAAAATAACAACAAAAAAATAGCTGGAGACTACCTTACCTGCCTACCTCACACAAGGCTCATCATTCTTTGTTCTACAAATTGTTTTTACTCAGGGTAAAAAACAATCCAAAAAAGAAAACTGCCATATTACTTATTTTTTGGTATAAGAGAAATAAAGTAGAATGATAGCAGCCGAGGAAAAGAATAAATTTGCTCAGAAGCAGCAAAATTCCGGTGGAACACTCCGTCATCATCATCATTCTTATTCTACGGCTGCTGTTCTTTCTGCCTTTCCACTGCCACTACCACCACCACCGCATCCACAGCCAAAATCGACAAGGAAGCAGGAAAATAGACGACGACCGCCACAAGATCTGCCGAAGCGGATGGGCCATCCATCAAATAAATGGAGCAGGATGATGGTCCAACTAGTGTTCTTACGAGTGCGACTGCTGTTGCTATTACTTCTCGCACTTTATGGCGTTGTAACAGGTGAGCAGCATATAATAACATGAATGTAGTCTCTACTATCAAAAAAAGTACTTCGTTCGTACATAACATTTTCGTGGTTGGTTGTGCTGATGGATTGTGGAGAGTAATAAAATAAAATATATCTCATCTTATGATTTTATCAACGGCGGGTCTATAAAAAAGGCACTTGTTATCATTACGTTTTTAGTTTCGAGAGAATACATAGTCTGGAAATAAAAGAGAGGGTGAGCCCAGCATGAAGAACATGAACATCATTAGCTGCCAGAGACAGACGCTCACGCACCAGACAGATGCATTTTCATAACGACTTTTTATGCTTCTTTCATGGGGAAAAATATTTCCTAGAAAAAATAGCTAGCAACATAGAGACATAAAAAGTCAAAGCACACAAACACCAAAGTTAACATTATCCCATGATCCACCATCTAAAAAAACAAGTATAAAAATGCACAGGTAAAAACAATACCATCTTTATCATTCTTATCATTATCTGGTCTTCAGCTTTAAGGTTTTATGTCCTAGACGTCTATATGTATGTAGCACTTGACTTGAAAAGATAAAAGAACAAAAAATGAACGTGAGAGCAATTTGGAGTTGTTTTCTTGTAGCAACTTTTATTACTGTTACTTCAATTTGTATACTGTATCGCGAGAAGATGTTGTTGTTCATGATGACTTTAAAGGCACACTGCCATTGAAACAGGAAGAATAAAAAACAGCGTGTGACGATGCGGTGTGCAAAACACGTTAAACAACAAACAGCAACAAAAAAATACGAGAAAGGATATCAACAAGACAGCAAAAAGAAAAGAAAGTATCACTTTAGTGATCGTGATCATGGATCATCAAAGAGGAAACTGAAGATATATTTGTTTTTAGGAGACGTTCAGCAGTGTGCATGAGCAAAAAGGATATTTCATATATCAGAAGATAGAACTTGGGTTTTGAAAACTTTTTTAGTTGACATAACATGTGAAGGATACCTATTGTAAATATATCTGTACCACTTTGTTTCATGGATGACTGGCACTTTACTCTTCTTTCTTCGCCTTTCATCTTTTCTCCATGAATGACATCACGGAACTTACATTGCTCGTGAATTTTTCAGTGGTTGCTTTTAAGACATTTTTACTATAACAAAGTGAAAGCGATTCTGAGAGAAAAAAGGGAAAACTTTTCCTTTATTCTTTTCAGGGAAAAAACAGCTAACTTTTTTTACACACGCACATTACATCTCATCATCCACCAAAAAACCTGACTGTATACACATCATTGTGCATTCTTCCCTTTCTTTTTATTTTGTTGTTTTATATTTTTCTTATTCAGTTTTTCTTCGAATTTAGATATTCAAACACATCATGAAAATATTTCCATGAAAAGAAAGGAGATTGCGAAAATATACCTGTTTACCTTTATGACATGTTTTTGAATTGATAGTAAAATCATGCGAATATTTTTATAATTCATGTTTCATTAGTAAAATGCATAGTTTCTGTTTAAACAAGTTGATGAGAAAGATAATGATAGTGAAATTCATGGCAGCTTAGTATCAAGCACCGCAACTATCTTCGCTGTACAAATTTGCTTTTATGTTTATTTGAGATCTCATCCTCATCATAAATTAAGAACATCAAAGTTTGTCTCAAGAAGGCAACTAAGAAAATGAAGGAAAATAGAAAGATGGAGAGTTTCTCCAGAAAATAAACAAGATGAAGGCAATATTGTCGGTAGAGAGAAAAGACACCGAGATAAGCTTTTTATGTAGTGTGTTTTTTTCTCTAAAGATAGAAAGTTAAGACAGACATAGAAGAAAGGGAAAAACGCAAATTTTACGAGTGGTCTGGTCTAGTCTGATGGCAGTAGTTGTCTTATTTTTTGTGTGTAAAGATACAATATTGCTGCCAACATGCAAATAATGTTTTTGGTTGTTTTTCTTCCTCTGTTGCACTGCATCTTTCCCATTGCATGTGAAAATGTAGGATGTTTTTTGTTGTGTTGTGCTGATACTGTCGCCTCTCTTTTTGTTTGGTATCCTTCGGGGTATATTCCCCTGTGGGCAGTAAAAGTCGGTGTGGCGGGACGTATGAAGTAGAGGAGCACGAGGTGCTGCCTCGAGAATGTTCTATGGCTTGCCTGCGTGCAAGTGCAGCATTGTAGTTGTAGTTCAGTAGTAGTCGGTCTGTCTAGAGAGTAGCATGTACTTATGTGAAGTTGTACTGAGTCATGTAATAAAGTAATAGT
>JAQFXM010002289.1:0-25607 GCA_034693345.1 Entomobrya multifasciata
CATGAGCATGCTTCAGTAAATTCTCGAATTCTGTTGCTCATGAGAATGCTTCATGAAGCCTCAAACAGCAACCTCTACATGGGTATAATAACTGAGCACAGCAAGGGATAAATGTATCTATTTTTTTATTTTTTGCAAGTAATACAAACTAAAGACTTGTTTTATTGAAGAACTATAACATATACATAAAGAACTGTATGGTGCTACGATGCTGATCTTATTTATGTAAACATGCATAGTTGAAATTAGTTAGAGATAAGATCATGTTTCATTTTTGCCAATGCAGATTGCATGTTAAGCACTAATGGATTGCATTTGTTATTATCTCGGTGTTGTGATTATGATCAGTACAAGTAGTATTAAAACGCGAAAGGTACGCTGATGATGCTCGTTAAAATTAGCTGTAAAATAAAGCAAATACACATATAACAATAAACAAAGAGTATAATATATTATATGGTAATGGAAATCCTCAGTCCCCTAAATTAAGGTAAGGAGAAAATTATCGGCATTAAAAACGAAGAAACAAAGAACGCTAAAAGCAAAGAAATGTTTTTCACTGTAAAAATTTACATAAAATTTAGCTTCACTACAGCAAAATGGTTCATTACTAAAGACGGATACGCGTGAAATTTATCATTTTTATGAAATTTTTAATTGAAATTATTGGCAAATTAGTTCATTCTCACCTTTGAAATTAATTTTGCACAACAAATTTTGCATTAATGAAATACGAAATAATCAACTCATAATCCGAAAAATATGTTTTGAAATCCCAGTATTTTGAAGGGTTAAGTTATAACACTGAAAAGTGTAAATAAATTAAAGAAGTCATCCCCGAGAGCATTGGATAACGTTATGCTTATTAACCAAAGTAAAAAAAACTTCTTCCTGCCACATCATAATAAATATTTTGCAAAAATAAGTTTGCTTTGTAGAATCCCGTCTGATTACCTGAAATTCATTCACGCTTAATTTCGTGCCGGATGCCACTAACCAATTGGCTTATTTTAAATTTACTATCATGCTAAGTACGAAATTTTAAACAAATTTATAATTAAAGCTTCGTCTCTCTATAGGCTAAGATAATCAGAATAAGCATTACAATTTACAAAGTCAACTAATTTTCACCACTCATCTACTCTGATTACAAGTTCTGCTAGAGAGGAAGGAAATTACTACTGTACCGATTCTTGTTAAAGTACCTGTTACAAATTGCTTGTAACTAGTGTTGTTAATTTGAATGCTACATTATTCCTGATTCATAATTTGAATGCAAATAAGCTCTCATATTCACAGAAAACCTTGTTGTCTTGTATGTGTAATGCATTAAATTCAAAACCAGGTGTGTCAGCAAGTCTTATCGAGTTGAGGGTGAGTCTGGGACTTGCTTCACATATACGCATAAATATGTACTTCCCTTTTATACTGTGAATTTACCGTACTTAAGTTACTTATACATATAATCGTACACATTTATTTCAATTTTTTAAATTGGAGTTTGTTGAAGTCGGCAAAACGCAATCTCTTAAAATTAAAGTGAAATGTTGTGAAATTGGAATACATGAAGAAAGTGTGCATCCCGCTCTGTTTTACAAATGTTTTACACTGTTATCAGCTCGAGCTATACATTTCTGTTTTCACGGATTGAACGCCAAAATACACCAGACCAGGCCGGGCCAGACAAAATCATGAAATGAATGTACAAAATTTAAAAAGAGCAAAATAAAAAGCAGTCATTATGTTGTTAGCGCTGTTTGTGTCTTGTTAATTCTACCAGCATCAACTTGTAATTTGTTCTAATCTCTTGAGACAAAAAAAATAATTAAAGTCAAAAGGAGCACAAAAAGAGAACTTGCTTCAGTAGTCCCAACACCTAAAACCGATTACATGGTTTGTTATTTAGTTCTCGTGTTAATTATAAAAATACCTGCTGATTTCAATTTTTTCTATAATTTAACAAGATGAAAATTGGTTAAAGCTTTGCAATCTCCTCTTTTTCTCATTTCATCACTCCCTGCTGCATAGCTTCTTGAGTGCCTTCACTTTTACTCATGCACCCAAGGACCCAAGTGTAATAAGCAACTATTAAACTCAAGTGAAATCATAAATATAAGCTTGTTCATAGGATATAAAAGTATCATATCAGTTCGATAAGATTTGAATTGTAATTACTCATGAACATTTTTTGTCTGATAAAAAATTTACTCTTTCATTACTTCACCTCACCTTTATATATGGAAGAGCGATTTTCATATGAAAAAGATGTTAATCGGTTTGCTTTGCATAAAAACCACAGGCCAGTGACTACATTTATGCTACTATAACTAAAGAAAAAATACCGATGATGATCAAGCAGATGATGAGAAGATCTAGTTAGTGAAAATAACTCTTAGTCTAGTCTTTTCTTCAACTCATCTCTCATGGTGTACAAACATTGGTAGTTGTTGCTGTGTTGTGGTTCCCAAGAGGTTCCGACAAGGTGCGAAACATGTTTATTATCAAGACTATAATTGACAGGTTTGGGTTTGTTGGTGTATGCCCTTCTGTTGGCATTTCCTTGCATTTACAACTTACAAAACATTTAGCACAGACAACAGTGGAAATCATGTACTGTTGGTAGCAAAAGTGTTGAAGTCTACGAAAAAATGTGAGCTTGTTGATGATCTCCAACAATTTTGCTTTGAATAATATTAGATTATCATTACTATTACCCTGCTATTATTTACTATTCCTCCCATGTTTAAATGTGTAATCTGCTGTATAGATGAAATTAAAAAAAGAGAAAAAATCTTTAAAAGTTGTAAAGTTGAATAGTAGCTGTCTTCTTAAATTAGAATTGATTACTCGTATTTACGTTATATTTTGAAAGGTGTAATCTATCATGTTCCCTTCAATTTTGACATTTAACCTTGTAATTATAATGATTTGCAATAAATTATTACACCGATCAAGAAGTTGCCAGCGTTGAGCCAGTTATGCCACTGCTGTTATGCTTCTCGACTCTGCTGATGGCTGTTGCTGATGTTGTAAATTTAATAAGGTTGTAATCACAAAAATTCCAATGAAAAATTGTATTGCTCTCATTTACTTCAGGCTATTAGTAAGTCGTTGGTTACTCATCCCTAAGAAGAGCAACAGCAGATGGTCGTATGCAAAAGATTTTGCCTCAAAAATCTGCTTTTAACACAGCACCACTTGACGTAATTACATCAGAGACCTACAGAATGATTTTGTAATGTGATGAATGATGGTGCAAAGGAATGTTGTATATTTTTGCGACAAAATGTTGTCGATACTACTCAAGTGTAAGAAAAGTTCAAATCTGGAACTTTGATCTTTATATCAAGAATTCGTGAATTGAAAAATCCAATAGATCAATTCAGTTACAGCCAAGCTGGTACATACGTACACATTATCGATAAAATGAATAAATTTTTGTGTTTTTTTTTTTACACGAAGAAAGTCAGGCGTTCCGTTACTTTGCTTCTAATCATTCTTGATTGTCTCAAGTAAAATTTTCCCTAAAATGTAATATGGAGACAGCAGACCATGTATTTATTTTGGTTGGGGTAGTAGACTGGTCCTGATAATATGCATATAATTATTTTTACCAGTTTCAGAAAAGTAGTTACAATAACTAAAATTAGCCTTCTGCATCTATTTCAAGAGATGTAAGATTGTTGTAAAATCCATGTCAGTAGTTTCAACAAGGTCAAACAGTAGCCGCCAAAGATTTTCTTTTAAGTAAATACTCAAAACAAGAATCAACTCGAGAAAAACTCCAGAAATAGTAATTCAAAAAGTAAATTACCTCTTCTTTTCAATGTAAAGATCTTTTATATTGCTTCTTGGCTCGTCACGGGATCCCGTTGTTTTATTTGATTTGGATACAATTTATCATACAAGTATCTTTTAGTTTCACCCATTTCTATATCTAAATGAACCACTTCATTCAGCTACCATTCTTGATTGAGCTCATTCAACGGACTGCTAGCTGGTGCCGGACTTTTCGTCGTCGCGAGGGAGCTGATCTCCCTCAACTCGATACTGCTTTTCTTAGGATTTTTCCTTTTGGACTATTTCTGTCTTCATGACTCCATCAATTTACTATCATATCGTGTGTTGCGATAATGAAGCGACAATCAACCAGGTAGTAAATTATGGGGTTACTTGTTTTCAAACGACTACTTGCCTTTTGATTGTCATGATTTAAAAAACATTTTCGATTCCCCAAAAACTTTAAAATAATATGCATTCATATTCACAATACAATAGAGTTGGTGGTAATTACGTCTTAGTTTGGGAATGAAATGAACCATGCACCAATATTGATTCGATTTGACAGCAAGTCCGTCTCGGTATTTCGTATTACCCTCGATGAATTTACAGTCAGTCAACTAGACGCTTCAACGCAAAACAAAACGGACTCAAGTCGCATCGCAGTTAACATTTTAACATTTTGAGGGTGTCAGGCGGCAAATAGCAGGGAGATAGTAACTACAGTAGTTAACTAAAAGACACTTTGGACGTGTGACATGACAAAGAGGGAGCATTTCCGAAAACATTAGTAGATCAACAGTACTCGAGAATGTGAGGGCGAGACTTTGCAAATGAATTTTTACCTTCCCTTTTCCTGTTTTCTTTGAGCAAATGAATGAAAAAATGCCTACACTGAATTGTGAGTGGATCTAATTAACTGGTTTTGGGGGTACTATCTCCTTGTTAATCTCAATGTCATTTTTGTATAACGTAGAAACATGCGCTTTGTAAAGAGTTGAGTCGAATAATGTGTTATAGCAATTATTGGACTTGACACCTGGCTTTCTTTTTTACATTTATGCGTAGCTATATACAAAAATGACAAGCGTACGCTTGCATACGCATTGTAAATATTTTCCTGTACCTAGCCCTGCTCCAACTGTTCACCTGCTCGTCTTCTTCCTATCCTCCGGTTTCTATTTCTTTAGATATAGGTTGTATTCTAAACTCAGGTCTATCGTAAAAAAGATCTGCTCTATCAAAAATTTCTGCGACGAGCGTTTTCAGTTCTCACTCACGGTCGGTGGAAGTGATAAAGTATAAATTAAAGTCGAATTAAAAGAAAAAAGAGGAAGACAAATACAATTTTCTTGTAAATGCTTATTACTACTTTACAATCTGGGATGTATGGCCTAGTCAAACTGGATCTCCTACATTCAGCAAAAAAGGATGGGAAGGAAGGCGTTTGATGTCGACGGAGGAGTCTATAAGGCAGCTTTTTGAAAGAACATCCGATCAACGTACAAATGCGGAGGTTTTCTTGCTAACAACACGTTCACTTGATGTCCTCCGTACGCATCAAATTCCTACGCAATGTAATTATATTTTATTAATTAATTGTAAGTGGCATTGTCAATGTGACCTTCGTTTAGTAAATTTATATACCTACGCAAAATAAATTATGAAAACAATTAATCCACTTGTAATTAGTTATTAAAAATCAAACGTTTGATGAGATAAAAGAAATTTTATCACAGTGATTACTATGATTATCGCAAATACAGAATTAATACCTAACGATTTCATTCTTGTTTGCTATCTTACATGAATGGTCGTGGTCTTAAGTTACCCCTATGATAAGGCTTGTTGATTATATCGGGTTTTTATTGATTCTCATTCCCACTAACCCACGCGTTTGCTATCGTAAGAAATTAATTGGATCTTTTTCATTAAAAAGAGTAAAAATAATTAATGCAATGTGATTACAATATTTACAGAATAATTGAGTTCCAATTAATTACCCTATAGCATAACTTAACACTTCAGCTTTTCTTGTACCTTTACTTATGTAAAAATGCTTCGACCGTCGCAAAAAGTTAGAGTTGACGTGCTGATCTGTAATATGGACCAATTCACTAATCACAGTAAATTCAAATTGTTTATTACATCTACCCCATCAATTACAGTTACTCACTTACTGTGCTACTTTACTGTTTTCACCCACTAGGGAAGTGGTTAGCACGCACATTCATAACATTTTAAGCATGATGACGCATGTGATGTCGTGATTTGAAAATTTCGTTAATGTGCCATCAGCATAAAATTTATAGGTTGAAGTAATAAATATAGCAAGAAATATACGTCTCACACGTAGAGCAGTTTTTGACTGTGAGCAAGCAAGGGACAGCCGTGGGTAAAAGGTTAATCAGTTGAAACCAGCATAATAAGAACAATAACTGAAAGAAATTTGAAAAAAGTTGAATATTGAATGGATATTGGCAAATGTAAAAAAGATGAATCTCAAACGAAAGATTGTAATAGTAGATAACATGAAAAATTTCCTTGAATATTTACGACCATCGCTGAGTCGAGTAAAAAAAGCAGGTGAGCTCTCGCTCTTCTCTTTCTTGGTCTATATACCTGCTTGGCAATCAGTTAAAGCATGATTGCTGATACATTGAAGTTAGAGTACAATTTATTGATCATTTGTGTGCAAATTTTTGATTGGGGGTGTGGAAAAAGGTTGAATTTCATGGGAGGTCCAATCGATGGCTAATAATCCTGGTCCTCTAGTAATGTGTTATTTTAGCAGCATTTTCTCAAAATGCACTTTAGAATCTCATTACAACGAGTTCATAAACAATTTTTTTCTGGGAGATCTACTCAAGACAGCAGTAAACAAGCCTGTATCGGTAGCATGTATTAAAGTAATAGTAGACTTGTTGCACACATTATAAGACATAATATGTGTACACCTATTATAATGTCCATTTGTTTCACCATCATCATCATCACAGCCATTATTATATTGTATCCTCCTGTTCCTGTGAGTGTACCACCAACAAAGACAACCAACACTACTACCACCTCTCTGCTACTAATCATTATTGAACAAAGTGGTAATGATTTTCGACGTTTAGCATTCGTTAAGCACTGACTAAAAAATTTACAATTTCCATTTTCATAAAAATCGAGCAACTTTAGTTTTTTGAGAGTAACAAAAATGTTGCAGGGGCTGATGATGATTGAATATGCTACCTACATGTACGCTTCTGCTGTTACTGATGAATTGATGATGATGATGGTAAATACATATATTGTGAATGATTATTTTCTAAAGAATGGGCTTTTCTTTATAATAATGATAATGGGTCATGTCGTGCTTGTCGAAAGACATGAGCACATAAGCAAAAACGATTATTATTACTTGTTTCCCTGTAAAATTTATTATCCAGATCACTCACTTTAGAAAAATTGATGAATGAGGAATGAATATTGGCACCTGTGGCAAAAATATTTTCAAGCAACCATGTATAAAAGATAAGGGAAATGACCTTTGTGTTATCATTACCTTTTCCATATTAAGCATGTGGCGTTCATTGCTCAAAAAACCTTGCTAATAATATAAACAATTTACTCTTTTTTGCTCTATGTAGTTATTATACGTGTACATTTTTGTGTTCACAATTTTGAATTAATTTCTTCCTTTGTAATGTCCAACACCCAACACGGGGATATGATAATAGTCTTTTTTAATTTTTTATTACTAATGTAGCATTTATTGCTTTTAGGTGTTGGGAATATAAATTAATGGCCTGTTCTAGCAGTCAATTCTAATTAATTTTCAAAAGAAAGAATTAATTTTCTATCTGGATTTGTATATAAAACAGTCAATATTTTTCTATTTATTTTTTCTCATTTAGTAAGTGTAATCGTTTCTACACGTAAACTACTCACTAAATATTATGTTTAATGCATATTGTTACAGACTGATAGAGAAAAGCTGTTTTTCATAACCACTAAAAACCATCCTCTTGACAGATATCATTATTTTGAATTATTACATTTAATTTTTTTCTGTTACGAAGTCGGTGTGGCTCTTACAGTAGGTAATAATTAGATCCAGTTTATTAGAAAAAAATTCGCTTACACATGACAGCTTTGCTAATCTCATGTGGCAATGTAGCGGAGGAAGAAAAATGAAGGGGAAAGGTTACTTTGGTCAATATCAATACTACAATATACAGACAATAGGTATAGCATAATTATTCTTACTAAACAGAAGTAGATATTGAAGTATTTTGTAAATTTAATGGGGAGAAATTTGGTTGCAAATGATTTATTTATCCTCGAGATCTAAATGGAGAGTAATCTGTTTTCATTATTATTCCCTCTTATTTACACTATTCTATGCTATGTTGCAGTTAGAGAAAGTCAACGTGGTCACTTGAATCGTAAGGCATTTTGCAACTTGCAACTGATGCATAGTCATTTTTTGCTCAAATAAATGTGAGTACATTTCCCTGAGGATATTCTCAAGCCATAGGCGTATCTCACACGCATACATATTACATTACGTTATACTCTACCACACAACAAACTTCTAACAACGTTTGCCCTGGCCACTGCTCATTTTGCTTGATAAGATAATATTTATAAATATATATTTAAAAGAAGACACGCACGAGATGAAGCGATATGAAATTCAACAATATCAATTAGCGGGTAAAAAATTGAGTAGAAATGTTATACAAAATACAAAAATGTAATACTGGGGAAACAAATATGTACACCTATCTAAGAAGGTGTGTACCTCTACTGAATTAAGTTGACTTTGTTGACCACTTGCGCTTGAAAAATTATGCTAATACAATAAATAAAATGTAATAATAGCATTTGTGCTCATAAAGGGAATGGGAAAAGGAAGATGGGTTGTTTTGGTAGTTATCCTAGGTGCACTTTTAGTGTTTAATAAATAATTCTGTTATGGATATGGTTGTGTTGTGTCTTCAGGGCAAAAAGAGAAATATAGACAATTTTATAAATGAAAGATAGATAACCTATCTTATTATCATTTAAAATTACACCTGGATAATTTAGATCAAACTGTGGCAGAGTGATACTGAGATCTTGGCTTGATAAAAAGGAAGAAGGAGTTATAATAAAAATTTATCTTCTCCGTTTCTTTCTTTCTTTTTATTCTTAGCTTCTGTCACAGTTTGAATATCTCTATATGTACTGTAGGATTAAGATCCAATGTGAAAATTAATTTCTCAACTTTCGACCTCGCTCGGAGCTCCCATTGCTTTATTGAGCGGAGCGATTTATTGCCCTTGTCGGCATGCTCATTGCTAATGTCTACCAACACAGTCATAATATAATCATAATCACGAGAGGGTATCTGTAACCGTGTTTTTGACAGAAAAAAACTTTACAAGTTTAATATTCAAACTCATATAATATGTGTAATCTATAAGGTCGCTATTCAAAGTTAAAGTACTTCCTTAAATTTTCTTAAATTTCTCCCACACAGTAGGAACGACTTCCCATTCAAATTAAAGCAAAAAATATCATTTTACACGGGAATATAAACCTGTAAATTAACTTGCTCTACAATTTGTACCGACAATTAAATAAATACAACTCTAACTTTGTTACAGTGTCATATACATAGGTAGTCGAAGATTTCCTCGATATGATTTTTTTTTACATACAGACCGACTCTCTCCCATACAATGATGACTTGGTGTAATAAAAGATACAAGAAAAAATATGCACCCAATTTTATAAACACCGACGACTCCATGCCGGTAAGACAAGTTAAACAATAAACTATTCTATGAATGAGTCTGCTGATGGCAAATTATCCTTTAGATTGCTACTTGATGCCTTATGGCCTAAAAATTCCACGATAATATCAACAAAAAATTTATTTTAATTATCTTGGTGAGAAGTTGAGAACTATGAGTCAACTTCACAAAACCAGTCTAAAAGTAAAGACTTTGCCGGTGATTTCTAGTGTGAGTGTGTACGTAAATGTTATCCCATTTTATTCCAAATGAGAAACATAGCACATGTATATTCATTCAAATAAAAGCAATGTGTGTCTGCTTTATTACGAGCAATTAGAAAAAAGCGAGTAAACGCAGGGATTCACGTACTCTTCCTTGAATAAGCTTGGAAATGGAAGATAAAAAATGGGGTACGTATTATGCAGCTCACAACTCTCCTCCAAAAACATCCAATATTTGGTGTGTGCGTGCTAAAACTCGCCAAAAAATTCTTGATGCTCAATCCTGAATATATATGGGGACATTAGACAAAGAAAATAATAAGTGAGACTGTGACTGCGACGAAAGAAGCATAATAGCGGTAGTAGTTTTGTTTTAATATTCTCTTTTTTGGAAGGGTTAGAAGAGAAAACGGCACTGGTACTGATGCTGAATGTTAGGCTAATACAATAACAGTTTTAAAAAATGTGGATAATTTTTCGCTTAAATGGACATTTTACCTTCAACCAACCAATATTTTCGACGACTTTAGAGACAAAATAGTTTCATACCTAAAGGCTAGAAAATATTTTTATCGTTTTTTCCATTAACTTTATAATCTACATAGTGAGCGCAATCAGTTTATGTAGCAAAGTTCCTCGAAATAGAAAATGATTACATTTTTAATATGGCTGTACGTGCTGCTGCATTTTATATACATACATTCTTTAGTCAGGTGCATAATTTTATTTTATGCTGACTAAACTAAACTGTTGATTCCAGATAAGCATACTTCATGCGCTATTTTTCATAAACGTTTGTACCTAAATAATTTGCCTTTTAGTTAAGCGTTTTACGCTTTTACTTTATGGCTACCACCATGATGATTATTTACAGAGGAAACTAATACAACTCTTTACTGTTTTATTGCATCCGTGGAACTCATGTTCACTTGCTAATTATACTTAGCAGAAGTTGCAAAGCAAATGGATCCGGATGATGATGGTGACCATCAAAACAATCATCATATGCCATCCTGATTCACATAAAAATTATTACATAGCTTTAATGGGTATCGTAGCTAGATTTCAAAATCATAAACTAAACATATTTCATAAAGTATTAGCCAATCATAACGAATCCGCCATTTTCATATTTGAAAGATAATTATTTTGCTAGCTAAATGAGTAAAAATTTATGAGTGTGGTATTAAGTATTCTATAATATATTCAGTTAAAACATCAAGTAGTGCGGTAGTAATGGCACAAAGCAACTACCGGTTATTAGTGCTAATATTTTAATTTATTTAAAAAATGTTATAGTCGCACTAATTTCATGCATACCTGCGATACTAAATAGAGGCTCATTTGGACTTGTGAACAATTTGCATGCAGACATTCTCGTGCAGTTATGTTGAATACCACACGTCGCTGCGTTGTTTGTGTACTGTGAACTGCGCATTGCTCATCGTCAGCTATAACCATTCCGTCTAAAAATCTCAATGAAATATGAGCCCATTACTTTAATAGGAATGTCATCTGTGCATGTGAGAGGAGGAGAAACCTGTGTAATTATAACTGCCAAGTGTACACTAGTACCTGTTAATTTTTATTTCAAAAGAAGATGATGATTGTACTTGTTGTGAGGCTTATAAAAGTCCATTGGTCGTCCATTGGTCAGTGAAGGGTTGCATAAATCAAATGTACTTAAATTGTTTTTGAACTTACACGTAACAAGTGTAAGCAAGTTCATAGCCAAACACAAGAGAAAGGCATCGTTTCACATTTGTTTCATAGAAAATTATTTGAAATCGCTACTGGATTTGCGCAAAAGTTCATAAAGAAAGAAAAAATGAGCATGTTCATAAGTTTGCATTTAATGTAAAATTATGTACATACATACTTTTATGGAAATATTTATTCATGACGTCTGGGGTAAAAAAAAATCTAACTTATAGGAATGAAAAGTATACATTTCAAAGTTCTTTCAAGTTAAGAGAGCCGACTTCAACGTAAAATACCGTTGAAACAAGGGCCCTCACAGGAAAACAACGCATTGAGTCATGTTACACGTGGGCCCTTTATCTTTTCTGTATTTTCTTTTTGCTATCACTTTAAAATCTCTCAAACTTGTCTTTGTACTACTAGCTTCATCGCATTACCATACCATCGTCTACTATGTTTTTTAGGTAGGTGGAAGAACGAAATAAAATACACAGAGAGCGAATGAAAGAAAAAAGTAAATTCAAGTAGCTCATCTCAACTCATCTGAATTCAGATCTTGAAGTTGACTCGTTCCTTAGTGTATGTACGCTGTAATAATAATAATCATCATCATCTTACGAACATTACATATTAGATTGATATCCATCCATAATATGGAGATTACACTGCTTATCCGTACTTACGTGGAGGTTTTCATAATTTATGTAACAGAAAACGTGTTCAAATGATTACGTACATCTAGACGGGCAGTTCTATGCTCTTTAAGAAAACAAATTGTGCACAAAATTAAAATGCTATCATATTTTACTAACTATTTTTGTCAAAAGCAGAATAGTATTAAAACTAACTGCAGTGCAATGAAAAATTCATAAAAATTACTTCTTATGCGAAAATTATTATTATTTATGAAAACATCTACATATATAGCAGCATTGCATTGTTACTCTCGTACATACTCAAATGTATACAAACATACCTACATCTATAGTTTTTCAAGTCTGCATTAATGTCAAAAGCTGACATAATATAATACGTAGAAAAGCACCAGGGCAAGAAGCCAAAGGAATCCTTTCAGACCATCAAATACTCTCCAGAGAAATACATCTGTAAAACATGTTCAAAGGTAATATGGAGATGTAGACCATCACCAAAAGATGAAGTATACTCAAAGGGAACCATGATTTTGAAAGATAAACCCTTTTTCTTCTACGAATTCCAGAAAAATTCGGTAGCGAAAGGAAATAATACTTCTAAAAATAATAAGGTATTTTTTTGTTTTCTTTCCAATCTTATCAAAAAATGTTCAGACATTTGACATTACATGTAGATTATTATTCAGCTCAAAAGAATGACTTTCAATACACACAGAATTACACTCTTTGTTTTGAAGTTCATTCGTTTGTACTTTTTGTTTTATTATAGGAAATAACATTTTTGTAGTTAAGTGTTCAAAATTTCGATTTGATTCTTTCTTCTTTCTCTATTTGCATTACATTGTTGTTATTTTTGTGATGAAATCATGATATTACGTTTTGAAACGTGCAGGAGTGCTCACATTAAAGAGCCGAAATGTTATCTGTGTTTTGCATACAAGAGTAAAATAGCTGCTGTTGCAAATCATGGTTTGAACTGCTGAAATTGTTGCCCATAATCCATTGATTTCTGTAAATGCATGTTGTTCTAGGACATCATGTGGAATCTCTTTCGCTGATATGGTGTTGTCGTCCCGTGTTCAGTGTATCTTGTATTTCAAACAAAAGATTGAAACAAGTCCAGAATCCAAAATAAGGTGTGTTTTTTCTTTCTTTTATTTTCAAAGAAAAAAGTCGAGCTTTTCTTTTTAATGCTTGAAATGTATTAGTGGAAAATGTGATTCAGCCACCACACGAATTTCATTTTGAAATCATAGGGCTCCTGCCCAAAGCTTTTTTTGAAGATGGAGACAGAACGACGAACATAACATGAAAGGTTAAAACAGAAAAACCATTTTTTAATTCACTCTTTCTACTTGTGTTACATTTACACAGGAGTAATGTGTATGCTCAAATCTGACTGACATCAATTTTTTTGTCCCTTTTCTCTGGTCTCTTGAGATCAAAAAGGGGTAAAAACAATTGATATTATTACATGTTTCATTGCTACTTGAAATGATAGTGTAAAAGAAAATAAGATGCAAATAAGGAGAAGACGGGAAATAATATGCTTGTCTTTTTTTCTTTTTTTCCAATCTCTCTTTTTTTTCTTTTCTGACTAAATTGGTGGAGATATCGACGAGCCACGTTTCGACGTTATGTTGGTAATTTGTCCAGAAGCTAGTTTTTCGTGCTCAAATAATGATGATAGTGATGGTGATCATCATTCTCAACAATCATGCATAACGCCATCCTAGACATAGAATGTGTGTGTTTACCAATAATACTTCTTTTGGACCTTATACCTTTGGTACAGGTATACGTTTCATTTTAACATCACAGAAAAAAAATCACATTTAGGGTTAGTCTACCGTAACATTCTCATCTCATCTTCTTCATATCATCAACTGATTTTCAGTTTCATACGTAATGCAATAATCATCTTGGTCATGATTATCTATCTCGACAATAAAAGGGGGAAAATAACAGATTGAAAATCCACCGTTACAAAAAAATCCAATCTTTGTGATGAGTCTCGAGTCAAGCTTTTTTTAAAGTTTGATAATATGTAATGTCTTCACGCGTTATCAACCCAACATATCACAAGCAATGTTTATGTTATAATCTCTGTGTGTTTTCTCTCTGAGGAATCGTATTACAAGTACAAATTATTTTGGTCCCTTGAAGAAAGTAGATTAATTTGATTTCTTTCGAGTATAAATGAGGTTGATCTAGTATCGTAACAATTTTGTCTCTTTTGGATAATAAAAAATAGCTACATGGATTGGAAAAAATGTAATGAAGGGGCTTAAGGAGAAGGCTAATATTTCATATGAAAACTTGAATAAATTTGAGTTTAAATTGGAATACAAAAAGGCAAGTAAAGTTCAAAAGACTGATTATCTGTATCACGTAAACTTGAAACTATACTATCAAGTTGCCCCATTTTATACATCGAAGGAAAGTAAGAATATATTGTAGTATGACTGACTGATCAAAAAATTCATGTAAAATACAGGTAAAGTCATCGACCAATTACCACAGGATTTCCCTCGTTAACATGATTTATGAAATTCCTGCCACATCTCAAGGGAATCAAGGTTTTAATATATTTCTTTCTCTAGATAAAATTTAAAATGTGCTTCCATCAATACTTTTCTGCAGTTCGAAAAAAAATAGATTTCGATCTCTGTATGATACGACCAATTATCCTGACGCATACTTTGACTTCATATTTGTTATGCTCTACCTTTTACGTCCATCCTCTCCGTGTGACTATGTAGCATCTATTAAAAACGTATAAACTATTACAAATCAACATAAAACAATGAAACCCCACATATTTCTGCTGCTCAAGAGTTTAAAAAAACTTTTATTGTTCAATTAACGATTTTACATATATCATGTCCATCCATTTAATTTAATTAATACATAAATAAATACAATTTTTGTTGCTTCTCTTTCCGGTCGCCTTATCTTCTTTTTTTCTTATTCTCATCCATACTTTTTCATCGATTCATTGCCATACTCCATCGTGTCATTATACATACGCGTCTGTCACTCTACAGCCTAATTATCAAACCACGCAAAAATGAAAAGATATGACGGTATGAGACAACAAGAGTGGTCATTTTGTCTGTAAACTGATACTAACTTTACAAGACGCACATCCTGCTTACTCTTCACACTGCATCAACAACAAGCAAAAAACCTTGCCACCTCCACCACCAGCACCACCGTTCATCCAAACTTACCTGTTCAACATCTAACTCCTCTCGTTTCTGAACATTCTACAAAACTTACCGCCACTATCCGCCACAGCGTCAGCAGCATAGGAGTCCTTTTCATTCACCACCACCACCATCAGACAACAAACAACACTTTGTGTCCGCTCACTACTTAACATCTTGTCTACACATGTAAGAAACAAGGTAACCTACACAGTTGTGCTGGCAGTGCCCTTTCTAACTTTTTTATTATGTATTTTTCAACTGGAATTGATGTAATATTAAAATGCACAGGCATCAAAGAAACTTCATTTTTATCAAAGAAATCCAAAAGTATTGAAAAAGGCGAAACCTGCATCAATGCAGTATTATTTCTTTGATGATACTTACATGGGTTTATATTCTACTTTCAGTTGGTATCACATGGGCTTATATTCTACGAAACTAGTTGATATGTACATGTTTACAATTACTACCATTATAACACATGATGAATATTTAGGACTTTGATGATTGTAAACCTGGACTAGTCTAGGCCAGCTCAGTTTTACACGATGAAGGGAAAGGATGCAGTACTTTTCCTAGTTTTCCTGTTTCTATTTTTTGATTGCTGGTAGTTGTGGCAGTAGTGACCACCGGTTCACGGTCCATTCAACACCTGTCCACATCTTGATCCGCTTCATCATTTTTTCTTACTTGACTTGCCTTCGTATCATATTGGTCTGGAGTTAGGTTTAAAAAAATAAGTATGGACTCCTGCAATGAAATTTTAAGAGAAAAAGTGTAAAAATTGGGCAACTTTTAAAGACGCATTTTGTTTGCATTATGATCATATCACATCGTTTTTATTTTTATTAAAAGTAAACGAAAATGGACAGTAGTCATAATGTAATATTTGATATAAAACACTTTTAATGATCTCACTGGTCAAGTCAATCATTTTCCGCTTTTTCATCCTTTTTAACTTTTAAAGGATATGAAAAACTGATAAAGTGGTAAACCCACTGCTGCTTAAATTTCCCCCTAACGTGGAAAAAGCGTTGGCTACTCAGAGTCTAAGGGCACTTAATGGCCCACCAAAACTGCTTCAACTGAAACTTCAAGGACTCCTGGTCCATATGGACGCAATAAAAATGATCATAAAGTTAATATTTTTGGAGTACGATGAAAACATTTATATGATTCATAAAAATTATTTGACAAGTCACATTCACCGCTACTCCACTGGTCCAGACGAAATGTGTGTGCATTAAACATTAGTCTACTTCAATTGATGTACACATTTGAAACAAAGATTCAAAGTGAAAAGAGGATTTTCGAGCCTTTTGTTGGCATTTTATTACAGAATTTATAAGAATACCTCCAGCTGGGTTAATACTAATACTGTTTCCTGTTCTGTTATAACGTAGTATATACTATTAGTCGGCCAGTTCCCAGTGCTCATGCAGGGAGTTTCTTTTTCCAGGGGAATACCTATACCTATGTTGTATAGCAGCGTAACATTTATGCATCCATTTAAAAATAAAACGAGTCTAACTGAAACTTCGCGGCCACAAGCGATTGTCTCCTTCTGTGGTCATCATGACGGTAATAATGACGATGATGATCAAATAATATGTAGACAACATCATCAGGGTCAACTTGATTTTTATAAAAAAGGTCCGTGCAGATAGCGTGTGCACAAAACGCCGTATTCAACAGTACACAATATTCCTGCACGAAATTTTGAAATATTCAAGTTAAGAACAACTTGTCGTTGTTTCACTAAAGGTAAAAGTATTTTAAGATCATTTTTTTACTTTATGCGTAATAAAATGGAAATGATTGAAAATAATCTTGACATCATTAAAAATCCTGAGGCTGGATATTCAAAGTATTTATAGAAACGAAGAGTGAGGTGCGTGTGTTTAATAGTCATTTTTCAAAGTAAAAGACCTTCAAACGAACTTATTTTTGTAATCAGGTATAATTTTACTTTCAAATGTATGCGTTTGTACATACATACATACATTGTTCATAACAAACGTACAGTTACTAATGGTCAGTCCGTTTGCACGCTTGAGATTGAGATACGTTGGTAATTTACAATTCAAAGTAGCTGACCCTTAGGTCACTTTCAACTGCATGATTACAGACTGTAAAGCGAGATGTTGATGGACAGCTTCAGCTGCTGGAAAATTCTTTAAATCAAATACCACTGATACGCATCCAACACAACTACAATATTTACATGATATTCGAAAAGGCCACCGAATGATTAAGAAAAATTATCGATGGTGGAAAAATGCAAGGTCAGTGGATGAATAGTGGTAGGTGTCAGTTTCACAACAGCATAAAAACCAAGTTGCATCTCACATCTAAAATTACGTATCCTTTTTCAATTTGATTTTAAAGTTTGGGTTTATCTTGGTGTACTTCTTTTGAAAAACGACAAACGTATTTTGAAAAAAAATTATGTTGAAATGCTCAGACATCTGAAGCTCAGAAGAGTAAAATTTTCAGTGATTTATGCATAGATAGACAAAACACTATGTGCAATCAAAAATTGCAACCTACTTTGCTTGTTAGTTTAAAATTTATATTACACACTTGGTGACTGTTGACTGCTGAGTAGCTATTATTATTTTGCACAGAAATTATTCAACACGTTCGTTACGGAACTTAAGGGTTCGGGAAAAATACCAAATTATACATAACGGTTTGCACCCTGTAATTTACCTACAAATTCTGAAATTTCTAGGGTATAATTTAACATCGCAGTCTGTAGACTATCATTGTAGAAAAGGAGTTGTTTCACGTAAATTGGCACATTCGTTCGTATTTATAGGTAACGTTGAGTAATGTGTATATATGTACACAATTTCCAATTTAGAAACACCGTAGCATGTATAAGTTGTTTTGTTTTACTTTATATTTGCAAACATGTTTTACCATCACAGTATGCAAGACATTTTGATAAACACGTACCTCAAATAATATCCTTTTGTTCTTTGTTTTGATATGATTTATATTATTTTCCTAGTGAAATTTTAGTTTAACCCTATCAAAATATCGTCACGTTGACATATTTTGTGTTACTTTTACTTGCTAGTTCGGAGCATGAGTTTCCAATGTTAAGATGTTTTGGATCACTGCGAAAAATGAAATCTTTGACTACTCTATTTCAAAATTTAAACCAGGGATAATCTTTATGCATAGTGTCCTATTTGAAGTATTAGAATACTCGTGGAAAATCAATTTATTTGTTTCATTTAAAAATGTCAACAGAATGTTAGCAGTGTAAAACAGCATACCATACCTTTATGCTACTGAAGAAAAATATACGAAGTAAACAAAAGCAATCGAATGGTGCAAGGTGAACCTGGGAAAATTTCACTGAACTCTCGAACTCTGGAGTCTGCCTACCTTACCTTGCTTTTACTTCTGTTCATGACATCACAACGCACGTATGCATTTTATTTTATGTACGTATATTATGCAAAAATTCATTGTATCGTGAAAGATTTTTTTAAAAAATATGAACTATCATCATCGTCGGAATCGAAAACAAATTATTAATGTAAAAATTGCCACATCCTCCTCGCTACTCACTCAGCTCCGCCACTTCAACTCTTACCTAACTTAAGAAATATAATAATACCTACATACCTAAGTTGTTTGTTGTGAGTTATATGGGTATTGCGTCAACTTAAGGCGACGTTGATTTTGAGACCAGCCTTAATTTTTCAGCCATTATCAAGAATAACTATAAAAACACACTTGTTACACACATGAACATGCTCATTGTCTTCCATTTTCTTAATGTGTTGAAACAGGACGTGACTTATTGAAATATGATTACAGTTGTTATGTACGCAGTAATCATGGTCTATGGATCATAATGTACCTTATTTGAATTTCACTTTTCTTACTGTTGCTAAACTCTAAATTCACCATGTTTTATTATCCCTATCATCACACATTCATGTATACATGTAGGCTTTCCAAAATATTAAGAAAGATCAAAGTGAGATTTTATATCATCAGTTTGCTTGTGGGTATATGACAGGATAAATGTTACAGGAGTAGAATTTTCTTGCATATTTTGTCTATATTCAATGCTTCAGGAGGAGTAATAATTTTAGTCAGCAGACATACGATCCCATATCTACTTCTGTATTTGTTTTTTCTCTTAATCCTCGTCATTTTCTTGATAATAGGGGTGATTTTTTGACAGGTTAGCACATTACCATTATTACGATTACCATTTTGTTGCACGCCGAAAAAAAGCTTGGGGCTTTTTTCCTTGGAAGTACTACTACATAGCTATGAATTATGGCAAACCAGCAATAAAACGCTTATTTCTGAAAGAAAAAAATCCATTCTGATGTTATAAGATAAACGAGACTGATTTAGAAAAAACGAATCTAGTTGATAATATCACCATTATGATTGCGATTATGATAGGATAAATTCACATTGCATTGTAATTTCTTTTCTATTTTTTGTTGTTTATAGCCATGTGTGTACTGTTACACTTTGCTCTAAGCCATAAATTTTTATCACGTAAATATGTAAAATGGTATTGTAAGGAGCAGAAGATATTAAAGGCACAAACACAGAAGCAGCAGTATTATTTCAGAGCTTGGAGCAATTTTTAATGTGTCTTGGAATATACTTCCCTGCTTGTCTTGTAGAGTCCGGCTCAGGCTATTATTATATCGAATTGGAAAAATAGGTCAAACGTCAGCCTTCAAAAATCAAACATCGACACATCATGCAAACCCAGACGCATCTGATAAAGAGACATGAAAACATACGCATACTCTTAAACAACTTTAAGTAAGTTCGAAATTTATCGGAAGGATAGAAGGCACGACTTTTTTTAAACCAACTATTCGTAGCAAAAACGTGTCAAAATTTGTACAAATGCATATTTTTTCCTGTTGTATATTGCAATGACTGAGATAGTGTCAATGATGATATCATGACATAACAAAAATAACAGAAAATTTGGCTAAACTCTAAATTTCATCTTTACGACCGAAATTTTATAGCGTCAAGATGATATGCTGTTTGACTAGAGAATATTGAAAAAATCACATGTGTAATTGACCAAAAGATTTTGGCAGGTTATTATGCGGTGGTAAGACGTAAGATAGTCAACTCACGCCCGCCCAGTGGCCCAGTCCTGTTTATTTGCTAACCTTTGACCTTTTTTCTTACAATATATATTTTTGC
Source organism: Entomobrya multifasciata (assembly GCA_034693345.1). NCBI lineage: Eukaryota > Metazoa > Arthropoda > Collembola > Entomobryomorpha > Entomobryidae > Entomobrya > Entomobrya multifasciata. The sequence continues at coordinate 20,556 of JAQFXM010002289.1, forward strand.
GTGTACACGTTGCCGACGAATTCCTCCGAGAACGTTCCCGTTCAAATTCCTTCATTGATGAAAGTTTTTGGTTGTAATTAGTTAGGTTAGGTTTGGTTAGGTCACGCATTGATGACACTGTTAGGTTATGTTAAGTTTGGAAAAATAGGTTCTTGGAGGAATTCGGAATGTGCCTAGAAAAAAAATACACACGATGATCCTCATAATAAATATCAGGTGGATCAAGTATCAGTCTGCATTGAATACATCTCAAGTGAAACGGATTTAAGCGTGCAAAGTTCCAGGCTAGCGATGTTTCAGTCGCGTGTTTACCCACAATCGAATTTTCGGATTTTCAGTCATTTTAATGTTATACTATTCAGTAAAAATTATTTGCCTCTTTTTTACGTTAGTTCAGAAAAGAATAACTTTTTCGTCCACGTTCTGTCATACTTTTACTTATACTATGTATAAAGTCAAATAAAAACAAATGAAGTATATGCTGTGTGATTTTTCATGTTAAAAGTGGCCCATTGGGACGTTTTAGCCAAAACTGCTCCAAAAATATGCCTGTACGATTTTACATTGAACTACAAACATTGACATAATATGAAGATTCTAAAATGCTAATGTAAAAATAAATATATAAAAGGGTTAAAGACCAAATCTAGCTTTAACATAGAATACACATATACCAAGACAGAAACAAGAAGGTAGGTATTTTAACAAGACAAGGCTTCTGGCTTTTAGTGCGTTTCATGGGAATAATATTCATGGAAATTTTTATTGTGCTTGTCGTTCCGCTGCTTTGCTGCTAACATGCAGTTTTACATATGTAATCGAAGGATCTGAAGTAACTTAAAAAACACTTTGAGTATTATGGATAATATTCATTGTGGGGTCTTCCATTAAATGGATTGTGATGACGGTCTTAAACTCAAAATATTTTTTGGCTTTTCTTTCCATGAAATTGTTGACTGTTATAAAATGGTCCACCAACATTGTAGGTATTAAAATTTTCTTTGTTGCTCTTGTTAATTCACCCAGAATACCTTCTTCCCTAATAAGCTTATTACGTTGACATGAATTTGTAATTTATTCCTTTCACCTCCTCATTTCTTCAAAACTAGGTACTCATCTCTCCCAAAGCTCGTTTTTGATTGTTAAATGTGATTGACATACTATGAAGGAGCGCATAATGAAGAAAAAGTAGTTTGATGCACAAAAACATTATCGCCATTCATTACCGAATTCATTATTATCAACCAAGCATGTATTTTGATATTACTTTACCACTCAACTGTATCTTTCACGCACACAAAAGGTTTAGTTTATTACTACTTAAGCTACCGTTTATTCTTTTATACTCCATTCTTTTCATGCTTAACAGACATGATAACGATTTTATTAAGAAAAGAGTAAGAGGTGCGGGTTGAATTTGACATACCTACACTTACACACAGCTCATTTACGTTGGCTTCCGTCGAGCATCTTTACATATAACGCTTTCAAAAAGGTTGGATTTAATTTAACTTTCTGATCATTGTTTTCTGTTTTTGCATCTCATACCGTTAACAAATGATATTATGGAAGGTAGTATTTGTTGATTAAAGAACAGCTAAAAACTGATTTACTTTAATAAATAAAATGATTTACTTTTTCAGTTCAACTCGAGCTAATTTTTTTAATCCTCCATTTGCATTTTGTAGTAAAATTATTTAGCCTAATTTTCAACCATGCTATTCCCGACGGGGTTTCTCTTAAATGTATGTAGTAAATTGCTTTTATATTGCTCGAGTCTCATATACGTAATTCCCATAATGAGCAAAACTAAGAACTTTTGCTGTTTTTATAACGTCAAATTCATTACGTCCAACGTGAAGTTTTTAAGCCAGACCAACAGTTCTATTTACTGCGGACTTGCGATTTGCAGCTTAAGTAAAGTGGTTTTCGTTGTATGCTTTTCGTTTCATATTTTATTCACTCCTTTTCCAATATGTCGAACAGCCACAATTGAATTATAAAAATGAGACCTTAATTGACATTGTCAAAGAAAAATTTCTTCAATTTTAATGAATTGATTGGCTACTTTTGAATTTGTCGACTCAATAAAATAACAAATTGGAAATAAAACAAAATATCCACGAGTTTCATTTGACATCTGTCGCTGTTTGTCTTTAGAACCTAACAATCCAAAACAATAGATATTATTTTTCAATTCGATGAGTTCAACTTTCAAAATAATGAACAACTTTATTAAAACATCAGACATTCATATTGATGCTGTCTTTGTTGATTTTGACAGGAAAGGGATGTTGTTGTCACATCTGGGAATCAAGAGGGGAACCAAAACTTTTTATATTCCTCCTTTCTCTATTCGGATGATGACCACTACCACTCTGCTTTCCACTTGACCAGTGGCCACCTATCTTGAAATAAGGTGTAAACAAGCAGATACATTATTTGCAAACAACCATGTTTACCTGAAGCCTTTCACTCAACTCTGAAAGCAATTTATTTAATTCAATAACTACAATGCAAATGGTAAAATCATAAACTATATAGCTGCTGCCGCTGCCCCATACGTGATGAATATTAATATCTAATAAAACCGCGTTCAATAAAAAGTTTCGTTTGATGACGAAGTCAAACTAGCACCTACATTGCAATATAAAATAGTTACATCAAACTATCAGCTCTTTTTTACTCACTTACTACCAATGTTGCATTTAAAAGAAAAATAATACATCTATCGAAATTTCAATACAAAAACTTTTAATAGACAGCCATAAACAGAAAACTGGCCTCTAGCTACTACCCTTGCCTGCGCAGCCTGTGATAACCAAAAGAGCGGAGCAATAAGTATTTATGACAAAATTTTAATTGATTTCTACAAGCTTTTCCCACCTCACTCATATGATGTTATGTATTAACTGAATCTCTACTCTACCTAAGCAAGGGAGTGTCAGATACAATTTAAATGCTTATTATTTTAAAAATGTTGTATCATCGAAAGAATTCTCCCTTCGGGTCACACATTGTTTTATTTTATTACACCAATAAGTAATACGATGCTGCTGCTGATCGCTACCAGAAAATCTTCTCAAGTTATCAAAAAAGTATTTCTCTCTGTATAGTTTACCGCCACCATGTTTGGCATCACTCATTTACTTTAACGATGATTACCAGATTATTTTTTTCCTTGATATGCTTTACGTAACATGAAGTATCTACTGAAAAAAATGAATTTAAAAATTGCCAGGGAATACCACCACATGTCAATCAATAAACATGCTCGTTTAGGATTCACCCCCAACTGCTTTAGAAGCAAAAGTGTTGATCAGCCACCACCAAAGCCACAGCAGAACAGTCGTTACATTTTATTACACTCGTTTTGCATACTTTTATCCTTTTGATTTTTATAGAAAACGATCAGTAGTCAGTTAGCAACATGTTCAACTAGCTTAATTTCAAGTCACAACGAGCCAAACATTCTATGATGATGGTGGTATTACTGAGCAGCTTTAAATGAAAAGAATTAAAAATCTTGTAAATTGACCGTTTTAAATGCACCCTTTGTTTAACTCATTCTCTAATATTTCGAGTTGAAAATGACCAATAAAAAACTGTTTAGCAGCAACACTTAAGCTCTCCCGCAACAAATTTATATATTTCAGTTTAACTTTTGTTCCATGTTTCGTGTTTGGCTACTGGAATAATTAAAACAAATATTTTTACTGCAAACTTCCAAGAGATTTATTTTACCAGTTTTTTTCGAGTATCATCATGATCATATATGTAATGTAAGTATGTATTGGAAAGTTGATTACTCAAATAAATAAAATTGAAATACATGACAAGAAGAGAAAACAAGGTTTTTAGGCACATAATGTTAATGCCTCCCGACAGAAAAATCTTTATCCATTTAAAGTAAAAAACAACTTTGAAATCTAAAAAAATAATAAAAATGCTCACCACCACCGTCATCCAAACAAATGTGAAGTCATTGAAGAGGCCGAAGATTTTTTTGCGGAAAAAGAGGAAAAATACCAAAATCCATGCATAGTTAGTAAAAGTTTATACAGTTTATGAAAGGATTCATTTCTCTTTCTGGGTTTCATTCAGTTTGGCAGACAGAGAGAGACTGAATGTAATCGGAATCCATAAGAAACTTAACTCATGGTCATTGAGAAAAGATCTTTATGCTGATGGCTTGACGAGAATATGATGATGATGGAGATGATGAGCAGCTCCACGTCCAATAAGTAATGGCTGATCCGTCGCGCTTTGAATCTTAAACAGTCGGTCAAAAAAGCTTATAAACTTTGTATGATGAAGTTGCATATATACATTTCAGAATCAGAATAATTATCTTACAAGTAGCACACTGATCTCAGAACCCAATATAAGTCTACCCAGGCTTATTCGTTTAAGCCAGCCACAATGTACTTATTGCATGCATGGATGGTCATCATCATTATGGACATTTTGATTTTGTAGAAATGCTTAGATGAGCACACACATACTAACTATTTACCACTTTACCGATTTGTTAGCTCTCTCGCGCGTTGTATATCATAATATTTATATCCCACAATGCCATCAACTCTTCGAACTTCTCTCCAAAAAAATCCGAACATCAAAAAATCTTTTGCATACATAGGCATTATTATAATTATACTAGCTGCACTTTTTACACAATGTATCAAATCTCTACCGCCACGATATAGTAAAATAAGCATACCACATATCTTATCTCGCGTATCACTTCACAAGCTCATATAATAGGATAGCATTATAATAATATGATGGTCATCAATTCAAAATGAAAAACAGCTCTGCCAAATGATACTCATTGTCAGTGGCTACTGGTGTTACCTTCCAAGAAGAAAAATTTATACATTTTTTATTCCTTGTTCAATCCCGGTCGATTATGTCAGTGGTCTGTAGTCTGTATAGTAGTGTGATGGTGGTGGTATTACGTAGGCAAAACCAAAAGTTCGTAGGCAACTTTGATTGGTCATAACTTTTAAACGAATGCACCAAACAGACCCTACTATACAGCATTAAATA
>JAQFXM010002290.1:0-25596 GCA_034693345.1 Entomobrya multifasciata
TTAATTAAACTAAAACCAATAGTGCTTTAATACGACTCATTAAAATCAATCCAGAAATTAGTTTAATTTATAATGAGAACAATAATGTTATGTAATTCTTTCCAGCTTACGAGTTCAATCAGAAGCCATAAATGGTAAATCACGTGATATGTTTTATAACGTAGATATTTTTGTACAATGTGAAGGATTTTTCACGTGATGTAGCATATTGCGATAAAAGGTTACGTTTATGATAATAAGTCTGAAACGGAATGGTCTTACCATTAAATTGGAAGCATGATAAATCATGCGTCGTAGTCGTTTTTAGTCATGCCCTTCAATTAAAGTTATCAGAGTAAAAGTGCATAATAGTTGAATTAATTGGTAATCAAAGTTGAATTCGAATTGCAATTTTTGAATTACTTTACAGAATTACGTATTAAGTTGTTTCAAACTAATTTGTTAAATGGCACATCCACGATTTGAATGAATATAATTTGCCAATTTTGGGTATATTTAATCTTGTTTTGCCAATCCAGTTAAAATATAGCCCAAGGTTGCGGAATTACAGACAATTTTTACACATTACAATCAGTTATGAAATTAAAAGCACTTATGCGGATGTTTAAAATCAGCTATCTATGTCGTGACAAAAAATACTGAGCCCCGGTTCTCTACATTATTCTTATTAAAATCGAATTATTCTTCATTAAAAATATTATTCATATTTCATCAACTATTATTCATATTTTTTTACCAAATCCATAATATTCACGCAAATTCCAACATTACAGTTCTGAATGCCAAATGTTTTTTAAAACATTTCTTCATAGATAAAAAAGTATTACCATAAATGTTTTTTTCGTTTTACGTTTTCCTGGAAACCAAGTCTTTATTTATACCGATTGGATGTTTTGATGCTCACAAGTTTTCATATATTTTAGTTTGGCTTCTTGATATAATGATGTAACACAAATAATTTGCGTTTCTTGAATTTTAAAGCAGTACTAATTTTGACACCCAAAGTAAGACGTATACATTCTTTATTATTCAGCCATATGTACTCAATTAATATTCAAATTTTTAAGTCAAATTTAAATTAAATCATACTCATATACAATTACTAAAATTTAGATTGGAATGATGATTCTCGAAAACATCAGAAAACCAAAGTGCAGATGTAGTAATAGTTAGCAGATGTAGTAAGCACATACTGGAGGTCAACAAAGCCAAGTAATTCAATTGAAAGCCTTCCAAAACGCTGTAGACCCTTTTTTCTTAAATTCCTTTTCCAACAAATCAATAGTTCTGTCTTCAACTTTCAAATCATTTCTCATTTCTTTTGCCACAGTCAGTAAAGTGCTTTTGGCTTTACTTTTGGCTTTTACATCCGCTCCATTCTCCAAGAGAATAACAACGCAGTCATGTATTAAATAAAGTGATTTTATGTCAACTGCATTACCAAAAACAAGGTGAAGTGGAGTTTCGCCTTCCTTGTCCTTGGCATTTACCTTAGCCCCATTCGCCAACAAATATTTCATTACATCAACAGCTTGATACCATGCAGCCCAGTGCAAAAGCGTACGTTTCTTTGAATCTGATAGATTGGCATTCCCAGATAATTCCACAACTAATCTGGCAAAATTAATCCCTCGCTTACAGCTCATTGCACATTGCAATATTATGCCAAGGTCAAACTTACAAGCGTTGTAGATTTTCAACAGCGTGTCCGGTTTCAAAATTTGCTGCTCCAGTGCATACGTCAACAAGCTTTGTTCCATATAAAATGAATGGGTGAGAAGTTTGGCCAGGTTTCTAGATAGCATCCTGGTAACCAAGTCTTCCGTTTCATCTTCAGTGGTAAAGTTGAATTGTACTCTTCGGTAAAACCAGTCAAGGTCGATTTCACGTAGGCATACGTCGGTCAGACAACAAACAGCTAGAAACAGTTTGACATGAGCTCCACTAGGTGTGTTTTGTCTAAGCGTACCAATACTTGCAATATCTGTTGCAAACAACAAATTAAGGATTTTTTCCTTGGTATCAACCAAATAAATCGGATTTGTACAGCTCATGTGTAGGCAAGTTTGAATCAACCCTGGAAACGTTTTCCCAACCTGTTGATATTGGTTAACCAAGTATTCAGCAAGCCTATAATTTCCTCTTTTAACAGCCTCATGAAGCGGTGTATGCTCAAATTCTAATGCGTTGATGTAGCCGTTCCAGAACCTAAGCTCAAGCATTTTTATATTTCCATTCGTCTCAACAAATGAACGAAAAAACTTAAAAGCTTCCACATCATCTTGCCGTGCTGCTGCATTCAGGATTGTACGACATCAGTTTTCATTTAAAAAAAGCTTCCTGGCAATATCATGGGTTTCGGGAATAAGTTTCACAAGTAACTGAAACAAGTGCTTGTAGCCTGCTTTAGCACATTTTATGATTTTTGACATCACATTAATGACAACATCACTTTCTTCCCGGTCACATAGAATAATGGGTTGTTTGTTTGGATCAGACTTAGCAGCAAGTAGTTGGTTTAACTGTGAAACAAGATATGAGTTTATGAAAAAGCATGTCGCTGGATTCTGGAGTCTTGTTCCAGTTAAAAGTTGTTCCGGTTCTTTGACAATGCTGTCGATGTGCTGGTCTGTAATTCCAGAATAAATAAATGCTTTAAAAATCAGATTAAAACAATTAATTAATATAGGTACATACCTGTCAAAATAGTTCCATACTTGACATGCTTGGTTGCAAGTAAATCGTTATAAATGAATTTCGCCAAAGTGTTGTTCTCGAATTTTTTTACTACAAATTCCGTTAAAAGATATTCTGCAAAGGTGCCATGGACAAACATCAAATCTTTTTTCATGTTTTTGGATTCCAGTATTCCCACGGAAAGGACCTTTTCCCAAGATGCTTTATTTTCATCCAATTGATTGAAACATTTTTCGCAAATTTTAAAAGCTTCTTTGCTGTTTGGATATAGAAGATTTATGGAGGCATTCCAATGAACAGTCTTCACCAATCCACTTTCCCCATCTTCAACGTTTTGAAATTTGAACTCCATGAATCGAGTGTAAAGGTCGAATAGGGATTTTGCAAGATTGCGAAATCGAAACTTATCCGACAAAGTTGTTGAATATTCTCTTGCGTCATTGGAGTGAACCTGGGCTAACATGTAGCATTGCAGTGGAATTCCAGCCAAATGAATATTTGATTGAGTCGACTCATCAAAAGACCTTAAAGGTTTTAAGACCTGTCGTGCAAATCGGTAGAGTTTTTCATTACTGCAGTTTGTTATTTTGCTTTGCCAAAAATCGGCCAGAAATTTTACTTGATCCTCGTCGTTGAAGGGCGCAATGTCAAACGTTATAACGCCAATGGTCTCTTCCAACTCTTCCCGTAAATGAGGCCGAGATGTAATGAATGCACGCATGTTGGAGGTGCGGAGCAGGATTTTAATAAAATTCTTGGCGATCTCGGATACATCCAGAGGAACTTCATCAAAGCCATCCAAGAATATCTCAAAGTGAACATCATGATCATTTTATTATTATCATTCCAATTTATTCAAGTATTTTGCAATTATAGCCATCAATACAAACACTGATATCTTACAAGTAAGCTTTTTTAAATCAGCGACCTCACCAACATAATTTTTCCATAAGTTCTTATAATTTTAAACAAATTTTGTCAATTCTTACATTTAATCATTTACACATTTAAAATAATTTATTTAAAAAAGTCTTAATTAACCAATCTTTTACCTTCTTCTTAAAAACAACAACCGATTCAACACTTTTTATGTCATTAGGTAGTCTATTCCACAACGATACAGCCCTAAATTCAAACATTTTCTTACCAACCATATATCTTCTTATGATTCGAAAAACGCTATGTTTCGGTATAAAGAGAACAATCAGCTTTATACTCTTTACAAGCGTACGATATCATCTTTATGCTGGATTTGCATGCAATTTTTAATAGCTTTTCCTTACCAAAAGTCATAAAACCAAAAATGATGACGTAAGAACCACGACTTGGATATGACTTGCTCTTCCTCTCATCACGCTGACAATTTTTTTATGGGTTCTTGAAATGAAAGAGAATTATTATAAAACTTTACGGATGTTATAGCATGTTTTACCCACAAAGTCCATCACAGCGGTTTTACCTGTGGTAGAAGACAGTTAATCTCTGACAATTAAATTTTTCAGCGGATTTCTTATATCATTAAAGTTTATCTAAAGTCTTTTTGAGATATTTTTAGCAATTTTTCTGAATCCCGATTCCCGAAAGGAATTATACATTTCGCATTATATTTTAATAATTAGTTTTGATCAATCACATGCAATGACTTGCAAAGGAGACGGCTAGTACGTGATTAGTTGTTTGAATATAATCTGTTAATATTCCTATATTTTGATAAATGTTGAGTGTAAGATTTTTCGTATTTTTTTTTCTTCATTTAGCCTGTGCATACGCATACAAAATCTCATCATTGTTGTTAGCCTCGTGTGTGCTGTTGTTGGTTTATATTTGTGTTATAAATACTTGAACTGATTTTGTTAAGACTGAAGTGTTAGTGATACAAAAATTTGACTTATTTTGAACACAAACTTGTGAAAAAACTTGAAAATGAGTTCTCCCAGTAAGAACAACCCGTCTCCTGTCAAGACGACAGGGGAAAAAGAAAAATCCCCTCAGAAGAACACACCGACCCCCGTCAACAACAATGCCGCTAGTGAGACTACTTGGACGGCTGAGGATCTCCCTGTACGTCCTGAAGTTTCACGGAGGAATGCTGACGCTGATGCTGGGCCAATGTCCAGCCCAATTGTAGTGCAAACTAATGAAGGAGCTGAAGGCGTCAGTCAGGTTGTTTCACCGACTGTTCCACCGAACACTGAAGAGAGTGACATTTACGATGAAGAAATTTCAGAGAATTCGGATCAGGAAGGTCGTGAGAAGCCAAGTGACAAGGTCACCAAAAAGAAGCTTTTGAAAACAAAGGATGGACGTTCTGTCCTTGAAAAGTAAGTCTTTATGTAAACGGAGAGAAAACAAAGAAATGAAATTTAATTTTTTCAATCGATATCATAACATATCTTTTTCATTCTCTATTCCTTTAGGTCCCAGAAGAACTATGAATTTGAAGAGGACCTGGCGAAGCGGACTCGGATCGTTCGTGGCAGAGCGCCAACACTGATCAGATTTGTAATTCATTTTTTGAACCGATAGTTTTTAAATAATTTCATCATAAGCATTATGTTGAATTAATTTTTTTAGGCAGAGGAGATCAAGTGCCGCACCAATGCTGAAGTTTTTGTCAAGGTTAAGTACTCGAGCAGTGCCAGGAAGGATGCGTATGTCTACTCCTTCGGGGAAGATTTTGCTTTGAAAGGTGAAGCGATTTCTAACACTCAATCGACTGTATCAGGTGTTGAAGGAGTGCCAAGCCCAGTTGCGGAGAAAGCAGGGAGCAGCGGAGCAATTTCCGCAACGCCTCCACAACCCCCTGCTCCTGAGGAGGACGAAACGGTGAGTATTAATCAACCACTGCTTTTCGGCTATGATGTTTCAAATTTGTACGCAAAATGGTGTTTATTATGTTTTTACAGGGTCTTTTCCAAAGTCCTCACGCTCCTCGAGGAAGGTCCTTGACTCGGCGTAGACATTTTAGTGGACTTGGATGCATTGTGTGTCGCTCTAATGAGCCATACCTTATCTTTGGGGATGTCAAGGTTGAGGCCAAGTTTTTTACTTGTGCACAGGAGCCATGTATTGGGAAAGTGAGTTTCCATTTATCAATTAATTTTTTTATATAATTGAAAAGATTTCTATAATTAATATGCGCATTTCTGAGAACTTTTTCCTGATTTCTATATTTTTTGCAGATACATAATTACTGTGCGGGTTTCCTCGGCGTTGATTATAAGGATATGAAGCTTTCAGTGCCTTGGTGGTGTCCAATCCACCGGGGTGGAGGGCGGCCCGCATTGGAATTGGAAATTGATGAAGATGCCCTAAATTCTGAGGAATCGCCTCAAGTGACTGGATTCATCACTCCTGGTCGGACAAGATCCCGAAGCAAAGGCAGGTTTGTTGCAGAGAAAGCAGCTCCCAAAGGATCGGGACGAAAAGATACTGGAAAACGTGGAAGGGGTGGGAGTCGAGGGAAAAGTGGGGACAGACTTAACAGCAGCAGTGAAGAGATTGATGATGGAGAATTCATTTCTAAGCCGGGGGTTCGTGGAAGGGGTGTTTCAATTTCAACTGGCGGTCGACGTGGAACTGGAAGGGGACATGGAGCAAGTGGAGTTCTAGGATCGGAAGTCGTAAGGACTCCCGGGCGAGGAGGAGGGGGGGTTCTCGCAGTTCCCTTGGGAACCGGCGCAGTAGGAGCGGAACCAAGTGGTGGTTTTGGGGCACCAGTTGGGATAAGAGGCGGGGTTGGATTGGGTACTGTGGCACCCTCAGGTTTAAGGGGAACAAGAGGAGGAGGAGGAGGAGGGGAAAGCCGCGGAAATAAAAGTGGCCGAGGAGGTTCCCGTGGGATTGGTTCCGGTGGGGATAATCGGAAATAGTTTTCCTACGGAAAACACACAGTGAAAGCCATTTTTAAGTTTAGTGGTCACACTAGTATAATTAACTCTTTAATTTTTAAGTTCATTTTACGTGTATGCATGCAAGGGTTGTTAGCTTTTTTAATCTGCAATAGGAAGTTAATTGATAACCATTTTTAAAAGTTTTTGTTTGCATCAAAATTATCAATTTTATTTTTCAAGTATTTTTTTCTTCTTTGTTTTATTCATTTATTTTGTATTATAAATTTTTTTCTTCGTGACTTGTATTTGTCAACAATTAAATTTTCAGATTTATATTAAAATTGGATTTAGAAGATATGTTTTAATGGTTTGCTAGTTTTAAGTAATTTGAAATGAGTTACAATGTTATGTTTTGTTGGGATTTTTCACCCAAAATATTATTTTACACTTAAGTGAATGCAATGTAATTTTAAAATTTTGTTGTGACCTAATGGCTTCATTGATGACTTTAAATAATAAAATTATACTTATAAAATTTAAATCGAACTATTGAAATTTATTAAGTTTTTTCACATGTTAATCCGATAAAAATACTACATGATCCATTGTTCCATAAAAACTAATTCAATAATTAAACACCTGAATCATCTCATGATTATATTTAATTTAGATTAGGACACTTCTTACTTCACCATTAGCTTCTGGTTGATCCTCCTTAGTATCCACATAGATATATTACTGCTTCTCTCTTTTAATTTACCTGACTTGATGTGGGAAAGTATAGGTACTCTTTTCAAAATTTGGGAAGCTTGTTTCAATAATGATCCAAATTAAACCAACTTTTTTACTACTATGAGTTGATTTCTGTCCACGAGCAACAAACATCCCTTGCTGCTGCATGATGGGGGAATGGAAGGTTCGTTTCATTAACGATCCAGGTAAAACCAATGCAGTGTAGTACTATGGGGTAAGAAGAGTCAAAACTATTTCTTCTCCTTTTATGGAAGGGAGATCGATTGAAATCAGAGCAAACTTGTCATTTCTACTTTTCATCCGATAATATTTTACTAAATATCAAAAGGACAAACAGGCATGCATACTTTATTTCAAAAAGAAGTTCGATACTTCATCAGAAGATCTGAAGATCAATTGAAATCAGCAAACTTGTCATTTCTCCTGTTGATCTGATAAGATTTTACCAAATCTCAAAAGGAGAAACAGGCATGCGTACTTAATATCAAAATGAAGTTCGATACCTCTTCTTCGTTTCAATGAAGGTCTAAAATGAAAGAACTCCGTTTACTTTAGCAGGTGAAGCAGGAGTTCGTGGCAACTCCTTACCTGCCGGTTTCTGGGGAAAAGAGAAGTTTGGTTTCAATAATAATCCAAATTAAACCAACTATTTTCTTACTGAGTTGATTTCTGTCCAGGAGCAACAAACATCCCTTGCTGCTGCATGATGGGGAAAGGGAAGGTTCGTTTCAATAATGATCCAGGTAAAACCAATGCAGTGTATTACTGTGGGGTAAGAAGAGCCAAAACTAACTCTTCTTCTTTTATGGAAGGGAGATCGATTGAAATCAGAGCAAACTTGTCATTCTTCACCTGAAAACATGATTAGCGGGTGTTGGTTAGCTGCTATTTTTTTGCTAGTAAAGCTAAAACTAAACAAACACTGCATTCCTGAAGGGACAAGAGGGGTACACCTTTAACTATTTTTGTGTCGAGGGTTATGGAAAGGAAATCAATTGAAATTACAGCATTGTTGCTATATCTGATTTTTGAATGGGTAAATTAAACAAAATGTCAAAAGGAGAAAAATACATGTATTCATATCTATGAATTGTCAACTCCGCCATTTCTCTACGATTCAATAATGGTCCAGATTATGCATACAGTACATTCATGTGAAGTAGCAGGAGTAACAATTTACTGTTCATCGGTTAGGTTTAGTGGAAAGATCAATTGTAAAATAGCTAACTTGTCATGTCAACTGTTTAAGAATAAATGTAACTTGTCGAAGTGATAAAAAAATTCATGTTTTGCCCTTAGATTAATGTCCGCTATTTTTTCTTGGTTTCAATAATAATCCAAATTAAACAAACTTTGCTATAACTAAGCTGGTGTAAAAATATGTTGATGACAATCATTATTGATAATCATTCTTAACTCATGCTTTTTAAGTTTTGCTGTCAAATCAGTACTCATTACGTTTTGTACGATACATGCGCTCTTGTTGGCACTTGTCCAATTGTAAACTAACAATAAGTGACTTTTTAGTACTGATATTTGTTAACTATTGTTCATATAAGACATTTTATAATTCTTAAGTGTACTGGATATGCTGCGTTAAATGAAAAATGAAAAATTGCTGCATACAATTAATAGTATCATCGCCGTATTCTAGTTGTTGTTAACTCGCGAGTAAAATAGTAACAATATGTGTATGTTTCAAATAATGTAGTAAAATTAGTCCATTCCATAAATACTAAAACAATAAATAATGAATAAATTGTTTAAAAACTATAGTAAGAATAGTACTAAAAGTATTATACAAAGAATCGCTTGCAGTACTTTTTACTGATTCTGAAAGTTTAGAAGCAAAAACGTGCTAGTACTAAAAGTATTATGTAAAGAAGTGATTGAAGTACTTTTGACTGATTTCTAAAGTTTAGAAGTAAAAGAGTCCATTTTTGCCCATTAAAATAGCATGTAACTGAATTGACTTAATACTAAGATACTTTTAGGCCGATTTTGGTGAAAATAATTGTACTTCTAACTTGTACGTTCAGGAACTTTTGTACTAAGCTTGAAGTCAGTAGGTCAAAGCGTTTATACAGACATACGTACATACGAAATCAATATGAGGTACTGAAGCATTTCTTAATAAACCCATCAAGCTAGGAGTAGCTAAGTGGCGAAGCGACTTGCAAGAAGTTTGGATTGCTTCCACAGTTTCCAGTTTACTTTTGCTGAAAATTGTAGCTTACTGACGCTATTCGTTTAACGGTAACCGTTAGTAACAAGCCAACACCTGATCTTTGCTAAGCTCACTTAGACGAGTCGAATGATGTCGCTTGCTATAGGTGACCCCATAAAAAATTTGAAATCGTAACGGTTGCGATTAATGGTAACCGTTAGTAACAAACCAACACCTGATCTATGCAAAGCTCACTTAGACGAGTCGAATGATATGACACTTGATATAGGTGCTGTTATAAAAATTTAAAATTGTAACGGTTTCTAACCGTTACCGTTAACCGATAAGTTTCAAGATCACTAGTGAAGGAGCTTAGGTGATAAGTAATCGATTGTCGAAAACAGATTTAAAAAATTCCTTCGCGTTCTCGAGTTATCGTCCGGACAGACAGACGGACGGACATCGTGAAGTTAATAAGTAGCTTCGCCACTTAATAATTATATTTGAAATACTGATCTTTGAGAAAGGTTTACTTTTAAAGACTCATTGTCACACTTTAGAAAGATAGATATTAAATATTTTGTGTGTATCACGTATTTTAGACACTCTGTCTCAAATATGAGACATTCTGTCTCATATATGAGATACATGCAAAGGTGTCTCAAATATGAGACAGAATGTCTCATATTTGAGACAGAGTGTCTCATTTTTGGCCGTGCCATAAATGAGATAGAATGTCTCATATTTGAGCTAGTTTCTCTTACTGCCGGTGCCTCCTCATGTGATCCAAGTAATAAGTTGCTTGCTTCATTCGTTTCCCACAAATATTACACGTCCATACTCCCTTGGGCCTCCATCCTCCATGCTGCTTTTTCTCTCGGGGACATATCCCATTTCGTTTGGTCATCACTTTCCTGTGCAACCAGTAAGTCTGTCGATTCCAAAATGATGCTCCACAATTATTGCAACTGTATCACTTATCTCCGCTGTGATTCCTTTGTATGTGAGTCTTCAAATTAGACATTGAATTGAAGGTCTTCTTGCAAATTCTGCAACAACGAGAGGAGGACTTCCGCTGGATAACCCTTTTTCCTCCTTTCTTCTTGGTCTTTTCAGTTGATCCATTTTGTGTAGAAGGTGCCGCTGGTTGAGGACGAGGAGCAGAAAATACTTTGGCTTCGTCATCATCACAAGAATCGCTGTCGGTGTCGCTTTCCTCCTCCTCTTTTCTTACACTTGTTAAATCAGCTGGCCCTCCGGCGTCCCATCGCTGTAATTTGATACGGCAGGTCATACCAAACAACTGGTGACATTGTTTAAAGGACGCCCGATTTAAGAATAACTGCTCTTCTTGATCTTGTTGTTGAACCGGAGGAGGACGAGAACCGGAAGTGGGGGCTATCACCACATCTTGACCTCCACCAGCAGCCATTCGAGGGTCACCACCGGCAGTAGAAGCAGCTGCTGCAGAGGTACCTGCTGAAGTGGACGGTTGAGGTTTCATCTTGGCTCGATAACCGAGCTTACCTGAAAAAAAATCAGTGCATTTGCCATTTTTCCACTAAAAATTTAATTAATTAATCTAAAGAGTAAATTCGTTTAATTTTTTCTCTAAAACATGGTTCTTTACAAAATGCTTACCTCAAGTTTCTAGTTAGGTTTCAATCAAAAAAATGAATAATTTTAGAAGTTAAGACAAGGTGAATGGGTTATGGTTTCCTACCCAAGAAAAAGATCTGTTTTGGTTTTTCTGACTGCTTGGTGGAGTAGCCGTGCATTGAAACCTACAAGTCCACTAATGCAAGAAGAAACGTGTACCGGAGTTCTATCTAAACAACGAGCAAAATATGTGTGCAAAAATGCATTACCAAAAATACTAATTTTAAAAATATTTTAGCAGTTCTATTTCAACGTAGAAGTAAAAAATTTATAGTGAGATCATTCGCTTGGTCCAAGAAATTAAGCGGTGCAAGCTTGTCCATATAGTTGACTGAACCAATTTTTGCCTTTAAAATTGGACATGACAAATAGAATTTCAGCTAATCCGCCAGCAAGTACAATAATCGCAAACCCAGCATTCAAAAATACAATTAAAAATACACCACGAATCAGTAAGTCATCTGTGATTATTGCTGTAGACAGTCCAACTGCTTCAAAAAGTATTGCCGCAAATATAGCACCAGTTAAAACATTCTGATTCACTTTGTTCGAAAGACAGACTAAAAGTTGTAATCTTTTGTATAATATCCCAATATCGAAAGTGTTGAGATGTTTGTTTTTTCATATTTGATGAAAGCTAAAAGACGAAAGGCATTATTTTTTGCTATGATTGAATTGACAGGTAGATTCAAAATAGTTAAAGCTTACGTTTTCAAATATGTTGTTATACTTGTCGTACATATTATAAATATTATACAGGCATAAAATGCATTCAAACTAAATCCTATCGTTAAACAAACTAAGTTCATAAAAAGGACAAATATTGTAATTAAAATATTCATCCATTCTTGATTTGGTGAATTGCCCTGCTTTCCCCAGCAATAATCCAGTAGCTAATATCCAACCAAAGAGGGTCGGCAAGGATTAATCCAATGAAACCCGTATATAAATACTAGTGGAAACAGAATACAGGAAGATGTTATTCCAACTGCTGTTAGAAGATTCAGCTTATCAAGGAATGGCAACTTGAGAATTGACGTGGATTTGATATTATAACCAAAGTAGAAAGCAATATGCCATTGCAAAACTTAGAATGTAAAGATATTTATTTGAGCCAGAAAGCGTATTGTCATAATAAAACGCAAATATTCCCTGTAGTGTTATAGCTAACGTATATGAAATGTACAAAATACATGTAACGTTGTTGTGTGGAATCTTCGACCTGGTGAAGTCAAGGGATTGGTTACTGGAATTAAAGTGAAATGGTAATGAGTTGAAGACTTTTGTGAACTTAAAAATAATACGTACTAAATACAAGTACTGAGGCACCATTGCATAGACAGTTTTTTAAAAAGAAGTCAGTCTACGAAAGGTTTCTGGTGTCTGGAATTTTTAGCATTAGCGCTTGTATTTTGACAATTTTGTCAGTATGTTTAATCAGACATTTTATTGTTCTGAAACTAAGACAGCATATTACAAAGTTTTGTAACAACTTAAACAACGAATTTATTGAGCACATACAAATATATACCATAGTGCAGACACGAATTTTATGCATAAGATAATATGTTTAATTTTTACCCCAATAACCATGTCCAATAATTTTACATTAAGATGTGTAAACTAATTCAGTAGCGTTTTACAGAATCATTGCGTGAGGTATATTGATTTTACTCATGCGGATAAATTATGTTCAATTAACAAGCTTCAGCCTCCAACTAAAAGCAACACTTACTACTATGCCGGATAAAAGAACTGTGTAACATTCGATAAAATTCAAGTGTTGATTGGTTCCATCAGAATCATAGAGTGGAAGTGTCTTCCCGTAGGCTAAACACATTCTTACTGGGACAATGTAGAACACAAAATGTTATGAAACTCTTTTCCCTAGCAAAATAAGTATGAAAATATTAACTCAAAACCGAACGCTAAAGTACACATTGATAAGCATATGGCCCACAGCAAAAATAGTTTACTAACCCGCCCACTCAATTGCAAAGACACTACTATTTCATCATTGTCATTCACAACCTTTGTAGGGCCCAAAACCTTTGATCGATCCTGCACACGTCTTGAATGGGACCAAGCTGCCGTTTCATCTGCCCAACGTCGATAAATTCCACTATCAAAGAACATTGTATATACATGCACCAGTTTATTATTATTTGGCGGAAGAAAGCAAAGTTAAAACTGTTTACTGGCAATAATTGTTCTCCAATGACACATTGTTTCAAACGAGTTAGCTTTCTTTTCTTTAAAATTTCATTTGCTTTGCTTAAAACAAACAATACTACTGACCAGTGGTGTAAAAATGCTTGCTTGAAATTACTCTCTGCAAATTTCTCAATGTATACGTCCAATCTTGATTTTAAGTTAGTTTCGGTGGAGTTTAGGGTAAATAATTTAAACAAATCAAAAGGGTTTTTCTTAACCGCTGTAGACCAAATTGCAGTTTTTCGCCACAAGTCGTCAGGGTAAAACAAAGTAAAGGTGTTTTCTTTCAGCTCTTCAACTGTTTCCAACATTTCGGACTCAGGTGGTCTAATAAGCATACTTGTCATTTCACCCAGACAAAAGTTTGTCATGATAAAACAGAACACCATCCATATAACGATTGCAGGACTTTGCTTGTTCTCTTAGTAATGCCCGATATTCCAGAAGATAACGATAACATTGTGGCAATCAATATTTGAATGGTAACGACACAATCCAGCCTTTTTGTTACTGAAACAAATAAACTCGAAAACGTCATTGTTAGTATGATCGGTATCGGTACCCAACAATACAGGTCGAACGAGCTTGCAAATATGTCAAGTTGTGTTGGGGACTCATATTTTGTACGAATAGTATCACAATATACAAAATTATTTTCCTCAGTATCTGATACAGTGACGCAGGGAAGATATGTTCTATTTAATCTTTTACTTTGAGAAGAATTCCAGTAAATCATCCAAACAGCTTTAAAGATTTGATTATCAGTCAAATATATATCAAAAAGGACTGTTGGGTTATTTGATGAAACACGCTGAAATCCAGTAGTAATGAAATTTTGTATCGAATTGAGCGAAGAATTTAGTGCTTTTGCCATTTCATTTGCAAACATTACTAACGGTATTACGTTGTCTTCAGGGTTGGTATGCAAGCTTCTCATATTCGGATATTTTTGAAACACTCGAGTTAAAGTTTCCTGATCATAGTCTCAGTAATCAAAATTTATGAATTTGGGTGACATTTTAAAATTAATATTTAAAAAAGAGTTCACGATCTTTTAAGTATATTACCGCAAATTTAAACTTGCTTGTTTAAAAAAAATATCCAAGTGGCACTGTGAACTAGTACTTATAATAATGCCCGAAAAAAACGAAATAAAACGCATTTGATGTTTACAAAAATTATTTTCGCTACAGTAAACTTTCTTGAAATATCGTTAAAGTTTTATTATGTTTAAAAACCAAAGGTAATAAAAACCATGTTTTGACCCTTACTAAACAATCAAATGAGAACGGAATACAAATCTAAAAATAAAGATCAGTCAGTCGCGGTAAGTTTCAAATGTTCCAATATTTAATTTCAATTCATTGGATTTCAATATTTAATTTCAATTCATTGGATTTCAATATTTAATTTCAAATCGTTTTAATTGCAAAGAAATGTTCACTTGACACAGTTATCATTTTATCATAATGGTTGTCATAACTCAATGTTAATATGATGATTTTAAAGTTCAAAATGCTGCTGCACTGGTGAAGATAAGCATAAGAAAATACAATGCATTACTTCTAGGAAGCCAACATCGATATCGGTACTTTTGTAAGGAAGACTCTTGCAACAAAACTGATTTTTAGTGTGCATTTTAAGATTCTCTCCACGATAATTTATCCTATGGTGAAGTTCATAAATATTTTAATCTGGTTATATTTTCTGTTAATAATCCAATGAATTGAAATTAAACATTAGAACATTTAAAACTTACCGCGACCGCCTGACCTTTATTTTTAGATTTGTATTCCGTTCTCATTTGATTGTTTAGTAAGGCTCAAAACATGGTTTTGGTTTTGGTTTTTAAAACCTTTGGTTTTATTTTACAGATTTTTGTAATAAATCCGCTAGAATATCGATGATAACGATTGAGCTTAAACAATCTGCCACATAACGAAAATTGGTGTTAACAATGAAAACTGAAAACCTCATTCGAATGATTTGTCATATATGACCTGCGTTTGATATTGAAAACTTTGTCACCAAATTGTGACCCGATTATTGCTAGTTGAGTTGGCAAGGAGGATACTGGGGAAAGGTATTCGTGAGAATTACTTTCATGAGTGAAATCGGTGGCATGGATAGCTGTGTGCTTTTAAACTGCAAACACGAGATCTGGCTTTAGATGTTTTGAAGGTGCACCTTTGGATGAACTATATATGTGGGCAATGGGCTAAAGACTTTTGACTTGGATAAGATGGATTTGGCTGCGCGTGGAGGACCTTGCGTAATTATCTTATGGCTTAACACGATTTGGATTATATTGGGGGTAACGATTAGTAAGCAGGGAGTGGTTCATGAGGAATGGGTTAGTGAAGACCTGAAGGTTGCATATTATTATCGGGATTTAGAGCGGTTTTTAATAAGGACTCGTAATTACAAACTATGAAATGATTTTTGACCAACATTTCCTTTAAAACAGTTAGCCATTTATCACTTAGCACACGCTTGCATTTGGCTATCGTACGTAAGCACAGCTCACAAGAAACATGCCACCTCCACCATGCGGTACTACAAAGCTGGCGGTGGCGGTGCAGAGTACGAGTCCTCCTCCACTCCCGTCGAAACCAAGCAAGAAATCATAGTCTGTATTCGACGCAGGTGAATGGGGATAAGGGAGGAGGATTTAAATGAGGGAGAATTTCATATAATAATACCATTAAAAAATATGAATTGATTTGTGGTTATTCATTTCCTGCAAAACTGGTATCCACATATCACTTAGCAGCATTCATTCCGCGTGCATTGCATAAGTAGAAGCTTATTTGAATGGAAACACTATATTTTGCTCATTATTTAATAGAAGACTATGTTTTATGAATTTTCGATTGAAATGCTGATTGGCGTTCAATGAGAATACCGATTCTTTTTGTTTCAAGTCAAAACTCCATTTCTTTGCAGAGATAATTCAGAAAATAGGTTGGGATGATGGTGATGAATGCATCTTTGAGCCTCTAAAGGCAGTAACTTTTTAGGGGCGCCCTTCAAGTATCTCGTGGTGTTTCCACGGTGCAGCCTCAGACAAAAATAAACATTTATTAAAGAGCGACAAAGTTCATCAAAACATTTTAATTTTTGGTTAGTAGTTACGATGTCAAACTTTACAAAAAACATAAAACAATTGCATAAAGTAATTGTTAGTAGTTGTTATTGACGATAAATGTTTCTTCCGAATACGCAATTGTTTTATCGGACAAACACAGAATAATTGTATGTACGAAGCTTTAAAATGGTAAGTTTTAAACTATAGTTTCGCTATCTTGGAACTAATGTCATGTTATGGTGTTGCATAATTACCTCGTATTATCCCTTTTCCCATTTCTTTGCACACAGACGAGTTCAATCTTCGGTGTTAGCTTTCCATAAAAAATTCTTTCGTTGAAAACTCTGTTGACTTAAATTTCAATCCACAAGTAAACGTTACAACGCTTATTACCAGACATAAACCGCACAAATACACCCTTTCAACTGTGAGTTTGCTGAAGGAACATTTAGACACGAAATCAATGATTACCCGATAGAAATGTTTCATTATTAAGACTGTTCACATGTTTTAGCCGTTTCCCAATACCATATCTAATCGCTGAATCTTCAATTTTGTTTGGTTTATCGGTTTCTCGTAATAATTTAGCAAAGTGTTAAGCAACCTGGCAAAAAATAAAAAAATTCTTTTTATATTTTTGTCCTACGCAGTATTTCCGTAAATTACGATATTTTCTTGAAATGTTCGATACTCCATTTATTACATTTATGTCAAAATTTTAAGCGATTTTCAGTTTCAATTGATTTAACTTATGGTTTTATAGTATACATATACTTGATAGACTACAGTCAAATCACTTAAGAATACCATGTCATCCAACCAACAAGTTGTTTTCCTTTTGGTAATGATGGTGAGTTCATAATATAATTTGCAAATACCAGCGAAAAGCGAGAGAAATGCCAAACCTGTAAATGGATTCGAGTGTAATGCCATCAATCTGATGATAATGAGCGCAGTCTAGAAAGGAACAAACCCGTATTGTTTTTTTTCAAAATGACCAACGAATAGATATATCATATATCCTACATCATTTTACTCAATTTTATTTCTCAAATACCCATTTAATTCATCATTAAAAGTACAATGTTTAACTACATAAGTCAGTGTAGCATAATTTTATTTTATTGACAAAATCCATTTCAATCCTTTTTCAAGTGCACCATCCTCCGATGTTTCTTCAGACTACCCAGCTGCCTGAAAGAGGTTCCACATCCCTTCACCTTGCAGAAATACGGATTCTCCTCCGTATGACTTCTGAGATGTCTGAACAAATCAGTCTGCCCTCGAAATCCCTTGTCGCAGAAGACACAGATGTAGAACCAATCGCTAGTGTGGATCCTCCTGTGTTGGGACAACCCCCCTCTTGTCGGGAATGCCTTTCCACAGTCTGCACACCTGAACGGCCTTTCACCCCGGTGAATCCTCATGTGGATCAAATAATAGGTTGGTTCTTTCATCCGTTTCCCACAAATGTTACAGGTCCACGCTCCCTTGGGCCTCCATCCTCCCGACCTTCTTTGGGTACAAACCCCATTTTGTTCAGTCATCTTCTTCTTGTGACCTATGAGAGCGGTCCGATTCCAAAATGATGCTCCACAGTTGTCGCATTTGTACCGCTCTTCTCCACTATGGCGCCTTTGCATGTGAGCCTTCAAATTAGATATTGAGTTGAAAGTCTTTCTGCAAATTGTACAACAACGAGAGGAGGACTTCTGGATGACCCTTTTCCCTACTTTCTTCTTAATCCCTTCCGTTGCTCCGTTTTGTGGAGAAGGTGCCGCTGGTCGAGGACAAGGAGCCAGAAATACCTTGACTTCGTCTTCATCACAAGAATCGCTTCCGGTGTCGCTTTCCTCCTCCACTTTTCTTACATTTCTTAAATCAGCTGGCCCTCCGGCGTCACACCGCTGTAATTTGACACCACAGGTCATGGCAAACAACTGGTGACATTGTTTAAATGACGCCCGATAATTTAAGAATAGTTGCTCTTCCGGTTGCTGCTGTTGGACTGGAGGAGGAGAATCGGAAGTGGAGGCTACCACCACCGCATCTTGACCTCCATCAGTAGCCGTGGGTGGGCCAC
The DNA here is from genome assembly GCA_034693345.1 of Entomobrya multifasciata. Lineage (NCBI taxonomy): Eukaryota > Metazoa > Arthropoda > Collembola > Entomobryomorpha > Entomobryidae > Entomobrya > Entomobrya multifasciata. The sequence continues at coordinate 18,495 of JAQFXM010002290.1, forward strand.
CACCAGAAGTTGAAGCAGCTGTTGCGGAGGTACCTGCTGAGGTGGAAGTTTGGGGTTGCATCTTGATAACAGCTTACCTGAATAAAAAACATAAACAAAATTTAAAGACAATTTAAAGGCTTTTAAATTTAAAAAATGACCAGTTTCTTAACAAACTGTTAGTATTTTATCTCAATCAGTAAATTCCTTGATTTTATAATAGGTGCAAATTACTTACCTCACACGATCAACTCAGATCAGTTAAGTTTAGCAGTTAAGAATTGTGTAACATAATGATACAGAACAAGTAATTGTAGAAAAAGTATAATCTTCTTTTGTAGTGGCTGTTTATGAATGAATGGGCGATGAGATCGTCACGAAAAAGCTGATCGATGAATTGCAAATGAAAGTAGTTGTGATGTAAATACTAAGTACAGCAGAAATACTTGTACTGGCGTTTTATCTAAACGAATAAAAGTTTTCTTCAAAAATCTCCAATAAGTTTTGAAAATGGGGTAAAAATTTGGGAAAACATTATTGCTAGCAAATAAAATTTATAATGTCTAAATTAGGCTTTTAAACACCAATTTGATAGTTTATTTTTTTTGTTAACATTTTTGATGGGATAAAACGACTGTGCTTGAATTTTTTGTTTGCATTTCCGACTTAGCCTGCGTCGGCCTGCCCACACTGAACACTAACACCTCAATAATAGACAGCAATGCATTTCAGAGCACGTGAAAATTTCTTTTGACTTTAATTGTTTAATTTCATCCCAATTAACCTCATATTGTACTTAAACCGAAACTGATAAGTTCAACCTGTACGATAAATTTACAAAAACGATCAAGATTAAAAGTTAAGTGTACTTATTATATTTTAGCAACTGTAAACGTTCGGTAAGTACTTTAAATAGGTTAAAATTAAAATATGAGCAAGTCCGCTCGTTATGCTTGATGTCCCTTAAATAAAATGTACAGTAAATTACAGTTTACTATTTTAATTGAACTGGTTTTAATTTTCAGTGAAAGGTGATACCGTAAAACGATGGAGCCCCTACCTTCCACCTCAGCTGGTACCCCGCAACAGCTGCTTCTACTTCTGGCGGTGGTCCATCAACGGCTACTGAAGGAGTTCAAGATGCAGTGGTAGCCTCCACTTCCGGTTCTCCTCCTCCTCTTGTCCATGTCCAACAACCACAGCAGCAGGAAGAACAACTATTTTTCAACCAGCGACCTTCGTTAAAGCAATGTCATCAGTTATTTGGTGCCACATGCCGTGTTAAACTTGAGAGATGCGATGAAGGTGCCACTGTCACCTTGTCTGGTTCAAGGGCGGTTAGAAAAGTGGAGGATGAAAGTGACACGGAAGGAAACAGCTCCTCCGATGAAAACGAAATCAAAGTGCTTCCTGTCCGTTCTCCTCCAACAGCTGCACATCGATCAATGTCAGTGACCAAGAAGAAACAAGGAAAAGGGGTCTCCAAAATGAAGTCCACCTCTGGTCGTTGTAAAATTTGCCGGAAGATCTTCAGCTCAAAACAGAGTTTGAAGACTCACATGCAGAGCCATCCCGGAGAGAAGCGGTACAGTTGCGACGATTGTAAAAGGTCATTTTGGAGTCCTAGCACATTCTCGTGCCACAAGAAGAGGATGACTGAACAAAATGGGGTCTGTCCCCCAGCAAAGTTTAAAGGATGGAGACCCAAGGGAGCATGGACGTGTAATATTTGTGATAAACGAATGAAGCAAGCAACTTATTACTTGGACCACATGAGGAGGCACCGGGGTGAGAAGCCGTTCAAGTGTGACAACTGTGGAAAAGCATTTGCTGGAAGTGGTCAATTATGTCGGCACAAAAAGGTCCACACTGGCATTTTGCTGCACACTTGCGTCTTCTGTGATAAGGGATTTCACCGTAGAGATAACTACTGGGTTCATCTTCGAGGTCATACGGAGGAGAAGCCGTACTTCTGCGTGGTGAAGGGATGTGGAGCATCTTTCAGGCAGCTGGCTAATCTGGAGAATCATCGGAGAATGCATCACTTGAAGAAATATTGAGAAAAAGACTTTAAAATTTTTATAAAATCAATTATTATTCTGATTGATATAATTAACTTGTTTGTTCAATGTCAACAGTGAACATTGTAATTATGATTTTAATAAAAAACGATCTCGCGGTTGCGAGATCGATAAATACCCAATGCCAATTAATTTTTTGAAACTCGAAACATCATTTATTTCATATTTATCATTAAAATTACAATGCCAAACTAAAAACGCCAGTGCATCATAACTTTATTCGATTAACAAAAAATTCAACATTTTTTCAAATTCCGATGTCTCTTCAGACTAACCAGGTGCCTGAAAGAGGCTCCACATCCCTTAACTTTGCAGAAATACGGCTTCTCCTCCGTATGAACTCTGAGGTGACGCCAGTAGCTACTTTTCTGGTGAAATCCCTTGTCACAAAATACGCAAATGTATTGCATAACACCACTGTGGACTCTTCTGTGCAGACACAAATGACTACTACACGAAAATGCTTTTCCACAGTCGCCACACTTGAACGGCTTTTCACCCCGGTCAGTAAGAGAAACTAGCTCAAATATGAGACATTCTATCTCATTTATGGCACGGCCAAAAATGAGACAATCTGTCTCAAATATGAGACACTGTCTCATTTTTGAGACAGAATGTGCCATATATGAGACAGAATGTCTCAAATATGAGACAGTTAACTCAAATATTCAGTGAAAAAATTTTCAAGACCCCCTGCCCCCTGTTTTTTGACACAGGCCCCCTATTTTTTATTGCACCATTAAATTCTTCATTAAATTTCGAACATTTTAGTCGTGGGTTTTTAAATTTTATCGTGGGTATTTTGAGATATATTAATTTGAAAATTTAAAATTTAAAATTGCATTACTAAATAAATTTATGGTTTTTAATGGTTTTAAAAAGTTCATATAAATAGCTCTTTGAAAGCTCTATTAGATGCACTAATTAGCTTGATGAAAATTTAATCAGCTTTTAATTAGTGTAGCTTTTTAAAACTCGTGGTTAAACTGTCTCATATTTGAGACAGAATGTGCCATATATGAGACAGAATATCTCAAATATGAGACAGAAAGGTCCGATTTGTTATCTTTGATAAAATAATAATGTTTTAGTGAATACTAGTTGAATAAGTCCGTCACAGACTATTGGGCAGCTAGGAGAACAATAATTTCGGAACTATTTTAATTTAATTAACTTGAAATAATGGGAAATTTAGAGTTACTAATTAATTAAACAATTCATGAAAATTGGTATGTAAGATGCATATGAATAAAAAACACATATGCACTAGATATAATGTCTCTAGGGCTAAGAATTAAGCTTAATTAATGTTAATTATAATTAATTACTAATTAATTTAGAAATTCATGAAAATTGGTGTGTAAGTTGTTTATGACTCATAAACACTTATTTACTAGATAGAAATGTCTCCAGAGCTTATGCTTAAGCTTAATGTAATGTTAATTATAGTTTTTTACTAATTATATCAGAAATTCATGAAAATTGGAATGAAAGTAAGCTTATAACTCCTTAGCAAATATGAACTAGATGAACTTTGGAAGAAGAGCTGCCCTGAAGACTTTCTGATCTAATGCATATGTGTTTAGGAGTCATAAGCAACTTACATACCAATTTTCATGAATTTCTAAATTAAGTAGTAACTAAATATAATTCACGTTATTTAGGCTAAAGTCTTAGCCCTAGAACCAAACCTGAGCTGCATATTTATTCTGATTTCTGATTGGTTGAGCTGGTTTACGCAAGCTTCACAACTTCATACTACCAAATACTCTGACGCATGTTTGCATGCATATAGACACGGACACAACGACTCGAAGCTTGGTTGCCAAAAACTCCAACACTGGTTTTGTAAACTTTGTTACCATTTATAGAAGTTTTGATTGTTATCAATTTTTGAGTTATTTCCAAATCACAGCAGCTCATTATACGATATACAGTTGATTCATAGTCGTTCCACAAATATTTTTATGCAATTTTGCTGATACGCAATATACAGGCTTAGTGGAGAACGCCTATTCTCTATCATAATAAGTATCATAATAATCAATAGCAACGAAAATGAACGATTAAAATATAAAAAGTAAATTATGAATTTCGATTTGCTCACTTTAATTTTGACTTTGGCAAATTATAAATAATTTGCTTTTAAATGTAATTATATATATACTGATTTTATTCCTGACCGAATAGATTAAGGAAATTACGGTAAATTAAAAACCGTTGCTTAAAGAGAATTGACTTGCACACTTTATTTATTTGACGAGCAATATTCCAGAGTACTTTGAAGGTTCTATCGTACTGGGGCAATGCAAAGCATTATAAATTTCTATAGAAGGTTAATCACAACCATTGAACGTATTAAATCAATTGCTTCCTGTAAATTAAATAAATCCTATTTTTTATGCTAAACAAATGAAACTCTACCTCTTAAAAATCTCCGATCCATATTATTTATCTACAGTGATCTGTGGAAAAAGTGATCTTTTGTAAAAAAAAGAAAGAAAATGCATGAGATGAATTTCATGTCTCTCATGCATGAGTCAACTAGGCAAGTAAAGTTGTATCACGTACTTGACTAACATCCAAGATTAAAAATGTTAAAGAACCATAGTGTAAACAGAGTAATGATTCGTCATAGGGATAAGCTTAAGCTTGAATAGAGAGTGGGACAATCTTTGTAATATCCTTAGCATTATAAGCACGACTTGGAAAAAAAAAATTTTCTTCTGCTGCACAAGAGTACTATTGACGATACTACGATGACAATAACGTCCGGTTTATAACCCAATAATAAATTAACTGACAATTATTTGCAATATTCACAAATAATCAGTGAAATGAGTCAATTTCAGTGCGGGCAAGGCTGGGAGTGGTGTTTGGAGGAAGGTGCTTTTGAAGAAAGGTTTATTTATTATTTTTAACTATGTTTTAAATGTGTTCGAAATTCTCTCTTTGTATTTCTACATTCCCTGTAACTTTAGTATCAGATTGCTACAGACACAGCTTTCACCATCTGAGGAAAAACCATCAACCAAGGGTCTTCCTTCTTTTTCCAAAGCCAATGCGTCGCCAAAATCATCCAAAACGGGATCGAAGGCAGATAATGTGAAACCGAGAAAACTGATATTTGATCCTACAACATCAACTCAAAGAAAAGAAATCAGGACACTGACATGTAATATCTCAGGAATTCAACTAAAAATATTTATCAGGTATTCTGAATTTGTTTTGTGATTTTATTTGTTTTGTGATTTTTCAGACACTTGTTGCAAAAACACAAAAGTTGTCGTGGAAGTTCGGGATGTCAAGAACCCTGACAGGAGTAGTGGAGCCGAGGACGAAGTATTCGCTATTCTAGGCGGCAACGTGCCAAAAGAAGCACGGAAGAATATTAAAGACAGAAAAGCAGCTGTGTTGCCTCAAAAGTGCGCAGACTGTTTCCGGTTTTGCCCTCCATTGTACGTGTCAATTTTGTGGAACGTTAATGGTTGGCATCTCCCTGGATGACCACGAAGCAAAATGTCAACATCTGCAACACAAAAACTAACGAAAATAAATATGAAATAATTCAGTCAGAATATTAAACAAAAATGTGTGAAAAAGTTCTTTCAAACTTGCATAGATAACACAAAATCCATTAAAGGTCTCATATCAAGCAATTATGGAAAACATAATAATTAATGGCACCATTTCATTCTTTTAAAAACATCTGACTTGTATTTTGTTTTTGTACATTTTTTGTACGGATTTAGTTAGTATTAAATTTCATGTCATGAGCAAATACTTTTTCAATTAAAAAGTGAGACATACAATAATGTATACATACATACATACATACATACAATAATGACATACAAAAGTCACATCCAATAATGCGTCTTACTTTGTATTGTGCATAACATCACAACCTTCGTAACCAGGGTTGCGCTAGACCCCTCGTGTTTTGAGAAAATTCCATCACATGTCAGACACGGCGAAAAAATGATGACACGGTGATTTTATGATGATACCCCCAAGTTGATGTATTACTTAAGTCACACCTCAAATATAACTATATTAATGAATAATTAAACTTGATATATGGTCTTAGCTAAGACTAATTAGCAAATTTAATTAATTAAGCCACGCCCACTAGCGCCACCTAGCGGAAGTGCTAAATTCTTTGTTTATAGAGCTAGGAAGCGGAAACTTGGTAGGTAGATGCCTTGTGACTTAATTAATTTACCAATTATGTATAGCCACGCCCACTAGCGCCACCTAGCGGAAGGGCTAGCTTCTTTGTTTATTGGCACAGGTAGTTCAAACTTAGTAGACACATGACATGTGAGTCACTTCAGCTTAACTAAACGGTGCAAGTGGAAGCGAGTTAGGTCTGAAAGGATGAGCCAGGTCTGGAAGGATGAGTTAGACCTGGATGGACGAGCCAGGCCAGTATGAAAGAGCCACGCCAGGATGAAAGAGCCAGGCGTGGATAGAAGAGCCAGGCCAGGATCAAAGAGCCAGGCCAGGATCAAAGAGCCAGGCCAGGATGAAAGAGCCAAGCCAGGATGAAATAGCAAGCCCAGGATGAAAAAGCCAGGCCAGGATGAAAGAGCCAGGCCAGGATGCAAGAGCCAGGCGTGGATGGAATAGTCAGCTCTGGGAAAAGTATCAGTTCTGAGAGGAAGTTTCAGCTCTGAAAGGAAGTGTCAGCTCTGAGAGGAAGTGTCAGCTCTGAGAGGAAGTGTCAGCTCTGAGAGGAAGTGTCAGCTCTGAGTCCATCCAGGCCTGGCTCTTCCATCCAGGCCTGACTCTTCCATCCTGGCGTGGCTATTTCATACTGGCCTGGCTCTTCCATCCTGGCGTGGCTCTTCCATCCATGCCTGGCTCTTCCATCCACGCCTGGCTCTTCCATCCTGGCCTGGCTCTTTCATCCTGGCGTGGCTCTTTCATCCTGGCCTGGCTCTACCATCCTGGCCTGACTCTTCCATCCAGGCCTGGCTCTTCCATCCTGGCCTGGTTCTTTCATCCTGGCCTGGCTCTTTCATACCGGCCTGGCTCTA
>JAQFXM010002291.1:0-25593 GCA_034693345.1 Entomobrya multifasciata
CAGGCTATGTGAATGAATACGACTGAAATAGCTCTGATGTGCTGATTGTGTACCTACTTGAATCACACATCACTATACCACTACCGTGGCTTTCTTTTGCCAGGTAGTTATTTAAAAATTGAAAAAAAGAAAGAATATAATGATATAAGTATGAGTATAGGCATATTAGGCATGTATACTATTCCTTTTGCTTTACAGAGAAAAATTTGGTAAAATGTTATACCAAGCTTGTTAGCCGTTTTTCTGGTCACCTTGTTTTTTTGACAAGTGTCATCATTTGCCATTTTGAGTGTATTTTTATGCCATCATATTAGCTCAAACTAGTTATTAGATTACATTGTGTAAGCGTAAAATCGACTAAAAGGTAATAATATGGTTCTTTTGCTTTTCTTTGAACGTACAGCCTCAAGTCCCAATCATGACAGTGCTTCCGGTGCAGCGATGGGCGACAACACGAAGAAGCAGCAACATAATACATCATCATCGTCATTAGATATTTCGAAAACAGTCACGGAAGCAAACACATTTGTGGATATGTTGGAAGGTGATGGTGATGCTATTCCCACACAATCCTATTTTGACTATCCCAGCAGTAAAAGTAAAAACGATGAAGAAAATAATAGTGATGACGGTGATAAACGTGATAGTAGTAGTGTAAGTGGTGGTCGTGCTAATGCTAGCGAAAGTAGAAGCCAAAGTAGAATTGGTGTAGGAAACGGGGGAACAAATAGTGAACTAAGCTCAAGAAGGAGCGGCGATAAAGGCGTACAAGTGAAAACTCCCTCAAATTTGATACCAATCTCGAGATATGATGCAAGTACAATAACAAGAGGACAACGAACAAGAAGGCCACCTTCGTCGTCGTCGTCGGCAGGAGTTGGGAGTTCTGAGGAGACAAAGACAAATGATGATAACGCAATTATTGATGAGAGTAAATTGCAAAGAACTGGTAGGAGGAATGGGGAGGAAGAACAACAAGAAGTAGTTGCTTCTGTTCAGAGATCGATTGATGGATTTCCGCCCGCTTATCCTGACAGCGATAGAGTTGCTAACCAGGCTCCTTCTGAATCCGTAAGTTCCATTTTTGTTTTTTTCTCTTTCAAGCTTCCTCTCTCAATCCACCACTACTACCACCACCACCGTACCATCAACCCACACTCTCATGATTTTCTCTCGCTTTCTCTCTCTCTACTTTCCTCTTCTCCTTTCAAGTTTCCTGTCGAACGAACCAACTTGACATTCACTAACTTTCTCCATTTATTGACGACTTCAAAACGATGTTGATATTCTCCAAAAGTTCTACATCATCTTGCGACCACCATACACTTTGTATTAAAGGATAATATCGATGATGATAATGATGATGTGAGGAAAATGGATAAAATCTTGTAAGGACTTTCATTTTCCCCTCATCAATGGACTTTTCATCAAGTATACATTGTTTATTCTCCTTCGCCAGTTACCGCCTGACTTATTTTATAACCAACTCTCTCATAGTTCATCACTTAGTTATTATTCTGTTATCTGCACTTTGTGTATATTACAACTTTTTCTATTGGAAAGTGAGTAAAGCCTCGGTAAGCTGCACACTTTCTCATAGTCATAACATAATCAAGATATCAATTACTAAAATTGTTTGTTGATGATGATTTAGCCTTTCGATTTTAGATCACTTAATTGAAAAGTAAAACTTTTACACCATTTTATATGGAACGAGAGAACCTAACCGCCAAAATTCACATTTAAAATTGCTACATAAATAACTAGGAGATGAGCGCATTTTCGGAGTACACAGCAGCGTGGTTATTTGATAAAAAAAGAGCATTCGTCAGCGCCTCATTACGCAAACACAGTGAAAACTTTCCCCAACTAATACACAGTTTACTTTCGTAATTCAAATTCCACTACATTCCATACAAAAACCTCGTACAACTAAATATGTATATTGAGAATCCTGAAAAGCGTTAGGTAGTTTTTAGTTAGTTCTACATTACTATTAGAATTTATTTGGTTTAATGTTACATTCATTAGGGTAATTAGTTCACACATTATGTGTACGAGCATCATACATAATATGGTATTTTGATACAAAGTAATATCCTCTCATACCAAAAATTACACTTGGTTGGTGTGTAGCATGCGGGATATTTATTGGTTTTAAACTTTTCCACTGAGTTTAAATATAATGAAGATTGCATTTTGTAGTTCCAGTCACCCAACCATTTATGTATATTTCATTTTAAACATGATGATAAGTAAATGCCTTTTTGGTAGGATTGCATTTTTTCTAGTTCAGCGAGCAGTAACGGAGCTAAGGGAGAACATCTAATACGAAAGTTTATATTAAAGGGTTCCAGTAACATAATACAAACTTAATGGCATGGCATTGTGGGAATGTTTACACACTATCTGCATATAGAAAGTTGTTTCAGTTAGCTATAAAAAGGCCTAGCTTGATAGCTAACCACCTAAGGATTTTCATGTGAAATGAACGTAAAGATGCCATGATAATGAAAATGATAGTCATGAAGCCAATTTCAACATCACACATGAGCTCAGCAAAACAACACACACGCATGTTGTACATGGCAGAGCTAAACTAAGCAAGTTTTTTGCAGAGCCACTTTGTTATGAGAGTATATGAGAAAACGACAAAAGACATTTTGTTATGATGACAGTGTGATGACATAAGTTGCTTTAACTATGAGCTTCGTCATGTAAAAGAGCATGTAGATAAAATAGGAAAGGGCACAACGCCAGTAATAATCATAATAACACAGCAGCAACCAAGTACAAGGAGAACTGACTGAATTTTCTCTGCACTCACTAAACAAGTTAACAACTAACTTTCTCTCGGGAAACAAACAACTCTGCTTGCACACAGACATACAACACTTTCTATGCGAGAGCGGTAGTGGAAGCACAAGTACTATATATGTACTATTTACAAGTGCACAAAGTAATAGTAATCTAGGAGCAGTTCATTCTAAAAACTTGCCCATTAGCATTATGTTTCATTCTTCCCTTTTCATCTCTTTTTCTTAAAAGTATACTATGTTATGTGTGGTGTTCAGTTTTAGAGTAGCTCAAAAAATACCACACACGGAGAAAGATTATTCCATCCCAAACACCAGCTTATGAAGTACATCTCAGAGATGAATAAGCGTAAAACATTAAAGTGTATGTATGCCTTGTCTAAAGTAAGAAAAATACAAGAAAGCACACCAACTTTTGGTTGTAATCATTTTCTTTCTCACACCAACGAAAATCATCCCACAAAGATGATGTGCTCAGCAAGAGAACGTTTTAATGTATGAAAATATAAACATGCATATGCATACAAGGTATATGTACATTAGACTAGACTCATGTATCTCGATTTTCTTTCTACGGTAGAATGTCGCACACGAGAGCCAGCAAAAATGAACTAGTGGCAACTTGAGTACACGTCTGGAAAGTTGTCAAGTGGTAGGAATTAGTGCAAAGAGAATAGCATTCAAAATGGAAAATACTTTCTCATCTTCACATGTATTTGTGATGTTGGATGTTGTGTTATGAAAGAACGTTGTATTGAGGTTTTCTTCCTTCTCAAGTGTCACGCACACAACATGTACTCTGCTGAAATGTGGTGGTGGAGGGAGGTATAATAATTTATGAATTATATACCAATGGACCCACACACTCTACACACACATGAATTTATGCATCATTTAAACATATAACTAAAGTAGGTCTATTAACGAACTACTTAGAAAATGTGAAAACAAGTAACTTTCTACGTGTATATGCATTCATATATGTTACATCTTGCAGGAAACTCTTTGTAACTGGTTTGTTGTTTAGCAAAATAAGTAAAACTTAACACGACGCGAGGCCAAACAAAACCACTTTTCAACCTCAAACAAAGTAAGCAAAATCGAATTTGAGTTGCCGTTTCGTATTTTCTTGAATGTAATTAGTTGTATACAGCTGCAGTCGACAGATCTCTCTCTCTCTCTTTTTGGCTGACGATGACACGGACCAGAAGAGAAGAGAGACTTACTGTGAAGAAGGAGTTGAGTGTGGTCGCACTAAAATAAGCTACTTGACTACATTTTATAATACAGAACATAGGTAAAATACTAATGTAATAACAAAACATACAATACAGACAAGCATACAAAGTGAAACGGCTACATTTTGCCGCTCTGTTGTATGCATTACTAATATTCCCGACTTGAGGAGCACTCAATTAAAGCAATCATTCATAATTTCGTTTCACGCATTATAAGGTCTCTTGTTTTCACCAGATATGTGCTCTCCACTCACTTCCCCATCATCTTTCACTGAACAACTAAACAACTTATAACAAAAGAATCTATGGTTTGTTCGTCAACTTACATTCCTTCCTTTTTCATTCCTTTGCTTCCACACATAGCAAATTTCCAAAGCTTTCAAATGCATAAATAAACGAGATTAAGTATGCATTAGGTAAAGAGAGAGAAATCTCACAAGCGAAAGAACGTTTCTTTGTGCCGATGAAATATTCACATCTCTGCAGTAATAAAACGCATATGGATGTGGTTTTTTAGCTTATATGTTCCCGAGAACTTTCCGCTCCCTTTCCCTCAGCTAACTTTATAACATCTCATCATTGTACATGATGTTCGTATGGAGTTGTGATATATTTCCTTGTTGATTTAATTCTTCTTTTTTCTTTGGAAAACTTACAGGATAACAATGCGAGCAACCCAAAATACTCTTATTTAAAACTTAACGACAATACCAGAGTTCCACGAAGACGAGGAGATCTGCCAAATGATAACAACAATAATTCTTCCACCGACTCACATAATATGGCAGTTATTGTAAAGACACTTGTCATATCGGCCCTCACGTGTCTTGGATCAATCCTCAGCCTATTTTTTATCAGCTTTACCATCTACAGATACTCATTGAATAAAAACCGAGGAGTATTTTCATGCGCTCGAAGATGCTCTCGTGAAGAGGTAATTTGCTTTTACAATCTGCAATCTCAAAAATAAAATGAAATAAATCCAATTCTTCATGTTCATATCAACCTGAACAAGTACCCAAGTACCAACCAACATTACACTTAGGTTTTTATCGAATGCATTCACATGAAATGCATAAAATGCCTTTTTACTCATATTGCTGTGCATTTCCTTCCCCCAACCACAATTGAGTATTCAACAATTACAAAGACAAATAGAGGACAGCCTAGTTCTCAATATATCAGATTATTTCTCGTCTATGCCTTTGATCCATTTCGATTATCTATGGATCAATGAGTTTACCACTACTTTTCCTACCATTCATACCTGCCTCTTGTTACAGCAGTTAAAGCGCTTTGTCTGTGCGTACCTGAGTTGTTACGTAAAGCTAGAACAGCTATAGCAGTCAGACAGGTAGTTACAAAATCTATGGGCTTTTCATTCAATTCAATTCAGCAGCCATTGCATTCTATTTCCCTTCATGGAATTCTTTAGTAACTTTTTGTTAGAGAAAAAGGGACGAAAAATATCAGGAAAGGCTGGGATTGTAGATAGAGATGAATAGTTACAAATGGATATTTCATTCGCTTCACCTCATTCACTACTTTTGCATTTTGCTCCACTTGAAATGTCAAATGCTCACATCAGTAGTTCCATTCCTTCTAAACTATACAACTTTTTTCTTGTGCGTGTGCTTTTCGAGTTTCCTATGGACTTACACTACCTTTCCAAACACAAACAAACTAATTTTCCCAAAAAATGAGATAGTTTTGAATGAAGTTGGTCAAACCATCTTTTTTCGTCGACATCAGTAAAGTCTAAAGAATGAAGGAGAGAGATGACGGTTGATCCTGCTTCTACCACGATGCTCAAGGGACTATTTTCCCGAAAAAAAACTGCACAACTTAAGGAGAAAAAGTAGATACGAAAAAGGCAGAGCAATAGAAAAAATAAGAAAGCAGTATATATGCTGTTATATTCATATGATCACTAAAGTCATGTGTTTCTAACATTGTTATAGATGTGCTTTTCTTTTGAAGTACTATAATATTCTGTCTCACTGAGCCATACAATAGTTTGACTTGACAGTCTTGAAATTGGAAACAATCCATCCCACTACACAAAACTTACACCTTAAGTGTACACATACACATAGACCGCCGTTACATTATTCCTAGTATTTTCGAGCTTTCTCTTTTATTACTCTACATTTTCAAACTTATTGAAGCAAAAAGTATCATTTCTCATTGGATTTCTCTACTCATCCTCATCCATTACTTTTCTGGAACATATGAGTAGAAAAGTAGCTATTGTTGAAGTCAAGTAGGCAGAGAACAGTCTCCTTAAAAGTAGTTAGACAGACCAAACAATCTAAAGTTAGAAGGACAAAACAATGAAGCTGAGCTGAGCGGAAGAGAAAATAATAGTGCCATAATCAGACCATGAGTGAGTGATGAGCGTGAAAAAAATAGACTTCAAGCTGGTCATTTTTCTCTTTCCAAATCTCCAAGCTATCATTAAGGGGATAAATGAAGACGAAAATGCATTGCCTTCCCATCTACAAAATTGTGAGATATACAAAAGAGGTGCAGTCAGTGAAAGGAACGGACAGCTTTGTAAAATCGTACGTTACATGCATAGCTACATATGTATGTACAACACTAACAAATATATTTATTGGAATCATTGAAACATAAACAAGCACTACTGGAGACAAGGGAAAGCCTTCTTTCCCTTTTCTTTCCCATTTCAGTCTCTGTCTGTCGGAGTTTTTCGATTAGTTTTTCGCTTTTCTTCCCCTCCATCTCCATTCTGTGAATGAATAACCATTCATTTCATTCCCTAGTCTCCAATCAAAATAGCATTGAATGACATGTTTCATCGCCTTGTTTAGTAGCTGTTGTGCTCGTGCAAAGATAATTCTGAATAGTATCTAGTGTCAATTACAACTTAAGTCAAGAGCTTTTTCCAATAAGACAAGCTAAATCCCCCACAAAAAAGGCGACGAAACATATATACATGTTGGGATATAATACAAAAAACCTAAATAATAGCAGTACTGATGAGTAATAATGGTTCTATTGAAAATGAATAGAAAGCCTGCTGATATACCCAGAAAAGAAAAATGTTAATTTCTATTTACACTTATTTTTCTTGCGTATCACACTTGCAGGGGGAGGACATACAACAACAGCAGGGAACAGGAATGGTTTACACAAGATTTGGTCGGAAGGAATCAAGAAGTGACTCGAGTGGTAGGGGTGCGAGAAGCGGCGGCGGAAGTAGCAGCAGGAATATAGCGGGCCGCTATCATCCCAATCGTGAATCTGATTCCGACCAAGTTGAGCTGAGTGGAATATCGAACAGTCTTTACTTTGAAAATGAAGACATCTATCACATTACCTAAACTCACAATCCTGGAATGAAGCTGAATTCTATACAATTATGCATGGAAAAATAACCATCAAAAACCGACATACTGCCAATTTAGCGTTCAAGGACATGATACGTCAATGTTACAGTATACAAGATACATTCATATTTATTTATATTCCCATGATTTTATTACTATCATTTAATCGCATTAAAACTTCATAAATTATTCAAATTTAGTGTTATCGATGGATTTTATTTTTGTTAGTTTATAATTACATGCAAGTACGGTAATTTGGTCGATACTTAATTACGCTTATGTACATGCGGTTAGAAAACATCGAACATGATTAAATGTGCATATTTGAAATGTGTAAGAAATTTTATATCCGTTATGTTTCTTCTTACAAATTAAGGTGTCACATTCCAATTTTAGCGTATATCTATCATGATTTTTCTGTGTACTTTGCTTTTTAAAGAAAGATACCATCGCAAACCTAACTATGTGTGTACCGTATCTTCCTTCACTCGAATTCCTAGTCGTATCGAAGTGTAAGCACGCATCACAACACAACAACACAAGCCATGATCATGATCATCAAAACAGATATTCCAACTGAAAAAAGTTGCAACTAAAGCATAATATTATTCAATTTCATGTTTTTGTTAGCACAGCGTTGCTTCCTGGTGCGTTGGTGGTATACTGATCGCAAAATCCAAACAAACATTACTCTATACCTTTGTACCAACTTTCATGTATACCTATACTAAAATGTATGTACATTTAATATATAGAGATCTTTGGTGGAGAAAGAAGTCAAAACAGGATGTTGTGTTGTTGTGTATGCTTGTTTTTTTTCTGTTTGTTAATGTGCTTTGATGCAGCTGACGCACGATTTTTCACAAGCTTACAAACCTAACGACTCTGAGAAAATTTAGCATGATTTCTTTTTTTGCTGAAATAAGACGTGATACATTTAAAGGAATTTCTCCTTTTTTGCCGACTATGTGCATGTGCAAACGTGCTAAAACTATAAAATGCGGTATAATCTCAATCAGACAACAAAGAGATACTCACGTTCAAGCCTTTGTACTGTGCAACCAGAAAAGATAAAGAGAAAATAAAGTCCCTTAAAAAGATGACAGAACGACAACGAGAATCCATTATAACCACAGTGACAATGCACTGCGGAGTAATTTGAGAGCGATAAGTTAGTTGAATAATATTGATGATATAAAAGAGTGTAGTGTGTTGTCAGTTTTGGTAATCCACCTTTACTTTATGTCACGTTCACTTCCACATTTCTTTTTCACTCTTTGTTAAATTTAATTTAAGCTCTGCGCACTGCTGGAGACAATTGTATACAATCTTCCAGATTTTTAGTAATACAGCAGCAGCAAAACTTTTTGCATTCGAGTTTGATTTTTTGTATACGTTAACGTATGCTTTTTGAACATCTCGTTTAATTAACTTCATTAAAATAATTATTGGCTGACTATTGGTATGCTTCACTAGATTTGACTTAAAACAATTTCACAAGCTATAGTATTACCCTATATAGCGCCAGCATTGCTAATTTGAGATAACTCCAGTACCTTCTCTTACACAGAAAATAACAAGTTAAATCAGTATATTTACTAAATTTTTACAAGCAATTTTACACATGTATAAATTCATATTCTGATATTGATGTTACCGACAAATAATTTTAATTAGAGCAAAAGTGTGCACATGCACTATAATTTTTATCATTCCATTCCAATACTCACAATAATTGTTTAAAAAATATATATTACACACGCCACATCCTCTCATTTCCCTTTGGATTTCTAGTCATAAGCATTTGTAAGTAACTGAATGCGCACATTAATTTCACTCGTCATTATTTTCTCCAAGAATTCGAAGCAACTTTTATCAGTGAAAACAACAAAGTTTTTTAATGATAGCACAAGTTATCGCAGTAGTCGTGATCGTGACTGAAAGTTTTTTTCTATTCAGCCACAAATTGTATAATTAGCAATAACAACCAAAGCAATGTAGACAATAATGATCACTTTCACGCCCAACTCCAAAGCTTACAACAGTACATTATTTCGTTTTTGGAAGATGTACAAACGAAAACCTTTTAAATGCATGCTTGGTATTGTTATGGCTTGGAATGAGATAGAATGCCAAGTAGACCACCTACTATGAAACTACATACACCACATTAGCATCATAATCATCAGTTCAGTCAGTCCCTTCATATCATTTCTACGCCTTCCTTGTGGAACACATTGAACTTTAGAAAGTATGTATCGTGCCTTTCACGCCAACTCCTTACTTTCATTTCGGTTATGATTATGTCATATCAATTCTCTCGGTTGACAAGCTGTTTATTATTGCACATAATTTCAATTTTCAATAGACTTAGTCAATCAAGTGATAACATTCTGTTTTATTTGCTACTGCAAAACAAATTGATTTACACCTATACACATTTAAGAGACATTTGAAGGTGGCTGTGTGGAACGTACGTGGAAGCAGTTATTGTCACGACGAGTAATGTATGTCTAATGGCGTTGGTTGTAAAATTCGCGGGTGGTATTTTCCCGAAACCAACAACATTCGATAAAGTGGCTTGTTTAGTTCACATAACCCATATGGAGTCAAGTGAGGAGAAAGTATGGACTACACTCAAATGTACTTTCTGTTATTTTACTCTTTTCTATAAAATAATCCATTTATGTTGTATAAGAGCAAGTTCTTGGAGAAAATGGATATTTGCTTGGGTGGCGTAGTGGAAAATTCTTCCTAGTATCCATTTCACTTTACTCTTCCGCACACAATCAGTGACAAAAACAAAGACATTTCGTATAGAAAACGCGAAACTTTCTAAAGTAGTGGGTACACAATACCAAAGCCAACAAGATTACTTTTTTTCAAGTGACTCGCTACCACATGATATAAAATGTATGTTATTGTATTGTAGAGTCAGTGAAGAAAACCCAATATAACCGCAGTTCTGACTGATTTATGATACAACAGCAGCATGGCAGCCCTAAAGTACGCAATATTGTAAGGTGAAAACAACATACTGTCCACATGGGTACTTTTTGCCAATTCAATACACACTTTAACATTTCTATTTTTCCTAAACCACAAAAGCATCAACATAATGGAAATACTAAGGAAAGTTGAAGAGATTGGGTGGGGATCGGATTAGAGTTTTAGATTTGACCACGGTACATGGCTTCTTATATTAAACGAGTGTAAACAAAAGTGAGGCATGGCATAGGGAAAATCTGAAAAATAATTTCAAATGATTCATTCAAAATCATGACCCACAACGACCTCTTACATCAAATACGGGAGAAAGTCATATACGTATTTACATGTATACTGTATTTAATGCTTTCTAAGCTGCATTTGATTCAGACAAAATTTAAGCAGAAAAGTTGGGAGTTTATGCATTGAATTGCATACCTACATAGATTAGATACACCTGAGTCGAGTCCTAAGTTTGATAAAAAATCAAGTACCAAATGTAACTTAAAACTCCGTAAAAATAATCGTTACATGTAGCATAACAATATATACTGCTATACAGAATTATGTGTTATTATTATAATTAAAGGTAAGATTGTATATGCTATAAGAAATGTAAGAAATAAAATAAGAGGCAAGTGTCGTAAATGTAAAATATGTAGTTTAATGTAATAGATCTTAAATTTTATAGTGCGTGTTATTATTATGAGCGTCAAGTGTAAAGTAATGTAAATTCTCACACTTCCATAAAACTCTTAGATTTAAAATGTGCGTGCTTGTACATAAAACGTAATATCGAATCGCATATACACTAAAAATAGGATGCGATATTACTATGTTCTTAAATATTCGGATAAGTGGTATATAATAAATTGTTGTAATATGAAACTGTACAGATACCTGTAAGAAAATATAGATGTACATAATATTATAGAATACATTATTATATTATGTACGTTAACGTACATGTTAATGTGAGGACACCACATGACAAATATAAATCACTAAAACACAATAAACTATATTATTATAAAACCAACATGAAGCGAAACCACTGTCGTTGTCTGCGAAAGCTAAAACGGCAAACTTTTTTTTATATTGCATTAGAACTGACACAAACTGAAGCCATGACCGCATTCTTCTCTTGTGGAGAAAGTATCTAAAAAGCGAAGAAGCTACCACATCTCTAAACCATTACACAGCACATCTAGCTTGTCGCCAAGTTGGGAAAGGCAGGCGTGTGGTCTAAGTTTTCCAATCACCTGGGGTATTGTGCAACACAGTCTGTAATATTCTGCATTCAACGGTGGCGAAATAACAAACTGATATAATATAAGTAAATTTACGCGTGTGTGTGGAAGACACCAATTTCATTTTATATTATGATCATACTAAAAGCGAAAATGGAAACTTGATCTTAAAATGAGAAAAAGAGTTTCTCATCCTTAAAATACACGCTCGTTTGTTATTCTTGGAGACAGAAGGGGAACAGGGAGCATACTACGTTGGCCAAAGGTGAGCAAATCCACAAGAATTAATTAAATTGAATCAAGTTAAATTATTGCTTGGTGTGGTTACGCACGGCCATCCTCCACGGACTCTGGCATCCCAATAACGGCCCCTACAAACCGATATGCTTACGAGCGAACATGAAGACAATACTGTAGCCATATATAAAAGGGTTAAGCACATCAGATTAGAAACCTGCAACTTTTGAAAGTACAACATGGACCAATTTATCTGCCATTTAATACAATTTTCTCTCATACACCTTCGTATATCGGTGTACATCATGGAATCTATATAAAATATTCATTTTTGAACGGTACTTGCTTCCAAAGCAAAGGCAAGGGGAAGTGAAACATACATTAGAAGACTGTCATCCATGCATTGCATGTATTTACTATAGATATATTTCACTATAAAGAAAAGGGAAACGATGCGAAGAGCTTTTCTCCAGAATTCCGTGGATGGGTATGTAAGGACTAATTGGAGAGTGTGCCGGATCAGTTGACGTGTGATTTATTTTATGACTTTTGCATACACTGTGTAGTTAAACTGGGAGACTAAAAGTGTACATTAAAAAGTGAAAGAATGAGAACTGGTTGCAGCCTTTATAATGTAACAACCAAACTCATCTTTCCACGGTTCGCCTTTCGCCCCACAAATCAAAGTTACCATTTTACATCAGTATAATTTCTTTATTTAAAAGCACAACGAGGTAAAAAGAAACATAGCAGAGGACTTCCATGCAGTTTTATTTAATTTACACGCAGCTTTCCTACATAATTTTACACAGTTTATATGGTATATTGAGTATATGACAATAAACGAAAAGGACGGAAGTAAAAATGTAATGATCAGATGCAATGAATGACAGTGCAAGCTGCTACTCATATCGCCTTCATAAACATTAACAGAGGCTGTTGTTCCCATTTCCTTTACTAAAAATAACAAAGTACAAATGAAGGAACGAAAGCTCCCGCTTTCACCAACACAGCTTTATTTGCCAGTATGCAAATGTGTAAATTCTATAGACAGAAAAGGATAGCAGAAGAACATCAAAGTTTTCAAAGCTATAAAAACTCGAAAATGGAATGACATCAATCTTTTGTAATTGTAGTTTTTTACTTTTTATTGCTACAACAGAAAAGCAAGTCGTAAAAAAGTGTAATAACACAAATATAATGTGTAGAACGGCAAAGAATGAAAACGTCTTTTGAAAAGTTCATCACACCACACCTAAACTGAATGGAATGGAGAGAGATGGAGTGAGGGAGAGAAGCCCCATGAAATTAAACAAATATTACCGCATCAAAGAATGCCCGTTAAGTCAAACACTCGTCAAAAAAGGCTTAACTATCGTTAGAAAAAATGCATGTGGCATATCATATTAAAAAATAAGACAAACAAAGCGCACGAAAAAGAATGCACATCAATTGGAGCCAACTTTCCTACTTTAGTCCCTTATAATAACATGCGCATAGTAAACATTATCTTTACTATCGCTTTATTCATGAAAAAAGTCAAGACGAGAAGAACACTGGAAAAAAATATGCATTAATAGTTGGAGAGAGAACGGAGGAAATAATAATTAGAGCTTCTCTCTCTCAAGACTCTTATTTCTTTTTTCCGTCGTTTTTTTGGAGGGGATGTTTGAGAAGTAGTGTTTTTCCGGATTTGTGCTGCTGGGCATTTCCTTTTAAAAACTTTGAATGGAACGGCAACAGTTTCCCTTGGCTTGTTTCTGTTTACTTTCTTTCTGTCTACAGACGACACGACACAACTACTTTGGTCTCGATTCAACTTGAAAAAAGAAAATGCCTTAGACAACAATGCACTATACTTGTATTTTATGAAGAAGTATACTTCTAATCCTCCACATAACATGAAGTTTGCTTTTGCTTTGAGTCGAGTGTTTGTTGAAACACTACTCGTATGTCTGTAGTTTGTCAAACTTTATTACCAAGTCTAATACTGCTCTCCAATGTATGCGGATGTTATACATTCATAAACAAGGAGACAAAGACAACACAGCAATACCGACAATACACTAGCACTATAGTAAATTGTAATATAGTTTCTCTATTTCTCAGTGAGCTTTTTAAAATAGAAGGGAAACTTATTGTAAAAGCAACACTTTCAATTTCAACAACTATTTATGTGTAAACGCATAGATTACGTCACACAAAGAAACACTCGTTTTTTTGTGAGAGGGAAGGATGGAAAAAAAGCGAGTGAGAAAAAATATTCTCATCGTCTCTCTATATTGAAAACGAACAAAAATACTAAAAACCCGGTGAAGAGAAACCATCCATTACGATTTTCTTAGTATCGGATAAGGGTTTGTGTGATCTCATTACCACCAGACGCACTTGCTTAAACGAAACTCTACTCCGAAAGAAAAATCCTAGTTAAATTCAAAGCAGATTGTCTGCTTGCTTTCTTTTACAACGTTTTTAGTCCTTTCTAAAACAACATAGTCATTTCATTTCATATATGTAATGAAAGAAGGCAGATAGGAAGAGAGAAAAGTTTTTAGTTGGCTATACATTTAGTACAGACATTCATTTAGGAAGGGAAGAGCAGAAGGCAGACACGTAAACCAAAACAGGATGTTGCTACTTTTTACGAGTAGTGCACTCATGTTGTAACTTATCAACCGATCTATCAATCGGCAATTCAACTGCAACAACTGCTTTCCTTAGATTCTCAACATCTCTCGACAGAATAGCAAGTTCTTATCTGATCTGAATGTTGCTATTTTTTAGTCAAGTGATCCCCTCAGAACACATTAAACACATTCTTGGCTAGTGGGAAGGAAGACATTCTCTTCAAAGGTACTTAACACAATGACACTAAAAATTCTTGACTTGTACTCTGGAAATGTGCGAGGTATGAGATAAAGTACATGTGTTCCAGTAGTATTCCTTGTTATTATTATAAACATCGTTTTCACAGTTATTTTTCCAAAGCGGAATATCTATATTACTTTCCAGACATTGTTTGAATCAAATAGAGAGCAGAAAACGCCATAAGCCACTTTTGATATCCAATCCACTATGATGATAATAATGAAACCACACTGTTCACCGTAAAATATGGAATACAAAAGTAGTCTGTCCATTTTAAAATTTTGCACTTATGCTATGCTTTCTTCTTTCAAGTGCACACTTATGTAATATTTTGTGTCTCAGAACAAAATAAAGTTTTGATATTCCCATACTACGCGTAGCAGTAAGTATGGGAGACATTCTTGATTTCTCAAAATCACCTGAGCCTAGCCTGGAATCTAGAATGACTTTAGTACAATTCGCTATGTGGCAAAATATGACATAGTGGCTTACATTTTTTATCTGACTTAACTCCTGAAACTGAAACGATATTGACATTTAGGAATAGAGTCACTTATCCTTCATCCTAACATATATCCATATCATGTCATTAGGGCACGTACGCAGTACTTTGGTTATTACAACGAAACGATAACGAAAGAAACATTATTCGTTCTTCTCTCTGGGAATATGGGCGATGGCTGACATACAGTATTGTCTTATAAGGTGTACCTTTAACAATTTTCTCATCATCCTCATACATCAAAAAAGAGAAAGTAAACAGAGCAGTCACAAGAAAAACAAAATAATCTTCGAGCGTTGCCAAAAAATTGATACTCAGGATACTGATGGAAAGTGAACGACGCAGTATGGCACCGCACCGCTTCTTCTTTTTGTACCTTGTCGTGAGAGCCTGGATGTGAGTTTTGTACAAAGAAAATACATTTTCCATGAGTAAAGTAAGTGAGTAGACTATGTTGTCACATAATGTTTACAGACAGTTATCAACATATCCAACATAAACATGTGTTCCTGCCCGTACGACTATGGCGTTTTGGGGGGAAACTGGAGTTATCGGTATGTTCAATCATAAAAACGTGCTAGGCACTTCAAAGCGGAGAGAGTTTTTGTAGTGAAAGCGATACCAACAAGACCAACACAAACAATATTTCTGAGAACCGTTTGGAAAATCAATAGAAGCTCATCATATTCGTCTCTTTGCCTTTTCTCCCTTCTCAACTTTCATCCTAGTTTCCTGTGGCGTTCTTTCCAGCAAACTATCCGTCAACATCTTTTATCTTATCTTCTATTCTATTAGTCTCATTCTCTTTCTCTGTGCTGCTGACTGTGTTTTTGGAGGAAGGATATAGAGAAATCTAAAGCGAAAAATAAGATCGTCTCTAACAAAATCTATGCATATTACATTTGTATATGTACTTATATACCATATAATGTGTGGCGGAATGTTATACTACTTCAGAATTGAACATCTGGTTGGGATGTCAGCTAACAGCTAAGACTGCTAATGTTTCGATGATATTAGGCCACGCTACATCAACACCAGTCATGTACGGTTTAGCAGAAACACTTGTGACATAAAGAAATAATTTCTCAGGGATATATGGCGAATTAGTAGCCATGAAATATACCACCACAGGAAACTTGAAAATATACAATGGAATCTCTTATCGTAAATAAACGCACACTCTTGCAAAACTTCACATTTACATGACATATCCCACATTGAATCCCGTAGACATTTCACCGAGTAAGCTCTTTTAAACGTCAAATCGACAAAATTTTGCTTTCATCAACAAACGATTCATTTCAATTTCTCATTCAGTTTTATATTCCGTGATGAATAGTGTGATCCCTAAAAGTGGGCGTAGGTTACAATGCTCAATTAATTCACTCATCAACTCATTTCACTTTGGCAAGCTGAAATGAAATGAATTGATAATTAAGGGCGTTACCAATATTATACGATCCAATAAAATTTGCATTGAAGTCCATGTCAATGAATACGTGGGTAAATCACATGACATTTTTCAGATTTTAAATGTAGCTCTGCAGCACTTAATTTCATTACCCCAAATAGCAAGTGGCCAAAGTAGATTTTTTGAGAATGTTGTTATCTTTAAAAAAAAAAAGCTGTCCATATTCCATAAGTTTGAAATAATGCTGTATTCATGGTTTGAACTGCCATTGGAATGAAATTAAAAGATACCATAAAAATAACTATTTTATCAATATTTATAGAAGTTATCTTTTCACACACCGCTAGTCTCAACCAAAAGAAACTGCTTGATATTTTAAATACACAAAAGCTGGATGACGAAGAGAAAAAGGTCTAACAAAAGGAAGCCCAAGTGAAAGCAAGTAAATAGTTTATCACTCATCGCCGCTTCAACACACTCCATACACTCTGTGCTACCGAAAACAGCTTCCTAATTCTAGAGAAAAAAAATGAACAAAAAGCACGGGAAAATTCCTCACAACAATCAAATCTACAGCAAAGCCCATACATTGACTTGACATTATTAATAGCGTAACATATTCATAAAGGAATTTCGAGGAATGTGTAGGGAAACCTTACAGCATCTCACCACACTGGAGTGAAAAGCACATAGTGCATTGGAGAATAGGGTGGCTGTAATGAGCCCATTTCTTTCCTTCCCCTCACTTCCCTCAACCATCTCAACAATTTTCCAACTCATTCTTCTCACCACGAAATTAGAAAGCCGACGTATGAAATGAGCTTCCATTATGAGCAAAATGCCACTCTCGTCATTGTATTCCTCTCTCATCATTCCCCATTTAAAGTCTCACAGCCTCAATCTCACAACCATTTTTCTTCATTGCTCGTGTTTTATCGTTAACATTATTATACGTTAAGTAAACCAGATATAAGACTGCGTATATACATAATATTCACTGACCTTATATAATGATATTCACAATGAATTTATACTTCTGATACACTTTTTATTACTCAAATTCGAAACGCAACACAAGCATCTTTTTTACTTCAGATTCGTTGCTTTGACCGCTTTCTCGTATACAGTTTTCTTTATTTTAATGCATCTGTCTGTATCATTGTATTGCTGGTGAAAAAGAAAACAGAATTTAAAAATGATAATCAAAAACTCACGTACACTACCTACCCACTTTTAGTAAAATTGGTAAAAAGTGCGATACGTACAAAGGGTATAATCATCAATGATGCACTTGCGTAATAGAAACTATATGTATGTATGTATGTATGTTGATTTTTACATAAATTGGTTGAAAAATTAAACGAAACCATTAGTTTTAAGTCATACAAACTAGGTACGTATATCCCACAGACACAGAACAAGGTGCAAGCAATACAAATTTCTTCACGAGCCAGTGGCAGACGGTTTTTCTCCTCAGTTTATGATTATTAATTACATAATTTAAAATTAGTATGCAGCACACAATGACAAAACAAAAGTACGGAACGTGACAAGCTTCTTTAAAGAACGTCATCTGCCTAAAATGAAATCAAAGTTCCACTCTTTCTTCCATCCATACCAACACCATTCACACATTCTACATTGCTGAAATATCCTTGATGGGTTTTAGTCACATGCCTTTATTACGTTCATGTGTTTCAAGTGAAAGAAAGGAAAAGAGTTTTTTGTTCCCTCCCTCATGTGCCTAGCCATTATACCTATATAATACGTTATCTGAGAAACAGAAATACGCCAGGACATCATAATTAAAGAACATTCCTTTTTCAGAACATGGTATGAAATAAAAACTAAAGAATGGAATAGCTTGGAGTAAAGCATATTTATAGTTTTACTGTGCAAAGCAAAGGCATGTATTCAATGTATTTCGTGTTTGTAAAGGCGATTAAAATAACGCGCTTTCACTGGGGATTAAAGTTGGATCGTCACACAAGAAGCGAAGCATGATAGCCACATAGCATCAATCTTACTGGACTCAAAGAATGCTTTTAATTATGTGGCGCCAGTTTCATGTAAGAGGGTGGGGTAGAGTTGGGGGAAAGGACACACTCAATCGTCATCGTCTTTTTTCAAAAATATTCTCTGGTTATGGGTTTCTTTGTACAAAAGAAAAGCGTCCAACGTGAAGAAATAAAGAAGAGCCTCTGAAAGATAAAGCGCGCCAGATGAAAAAGGAAGCAACCAACGAAAGAAATTTAGAAAAGTGAAAATCAAAATCCACATCATCAAGTTCCACATGTTTATTATGCTAACTAAATCTATGATTTGAGTAGACATAAAAATAATGGACGTTGTAGAGAGAACTTTTTAATGAAGAAATAGAATACTTACCGTTTTTAGCTGTAGCACGAGCTTCCCGTACAACTGTCAGTGACGCTTTCTCCACGAATACAGACTTCAATAGTTCTTCTTCTTCAGTCGGATCACAGTCTATCTTTCCAAAGAACTCCACGTCAGTTGGCCATACCTCCCTGAAAATTAAAGTTCATGTTTCATTTGTTAGTTACTGTCATATAAAATCTCGCTATGTTTGCAAAATGCAAAATTCTTATAAAATATTATATTCTTATGCAAACATTCAACCTGGTCGACTGTCAAGGTACAGGGTTATCAGAATTTAGTAACGAAAAAATCAAATAAGTTTATCTGATCTGAGATCATCAAAATTAAAGATAATTTAGCTATGGAAGTAATACGGTTTCGGTTTCATCTTACATTTAAACTTTATAACACTATAATCAGTACTGAAGTAATAACATTTATAGGTACAGTATACTTCACCCTGCAAAACTTTTACATACCTACTCATTTTGCTTTCGGTTCTATGTAAAACTTCATCCGAAAAAAAATCAGGATGAGGGCGAAGAGCAAATCCTTGCTTTTTCTGAGTAAAAGGAAATGTGAATCCTTGAGTTGCGTGATCAAGATTTAGTTTCGCCATTACACATGAATCTTTATATATCATCTAGTCAAATCATGAAGTAGCCATTCCGTAAATCCCTACATATTGTTGATATACCACATATATTAATTTCCTTAATTTCCAAACATCATCTCCGTTTCCTCGTTTCACATGACACGGAGAAACTTCCGCCATTACAGAGCGTACTTCTAGAGTTCCCTATTTAGATTTATTTCTCATCTTCTGGAAAGATTTATTCAGATGTAACGGATCATGACGATCATTTAAAATATAAAAAATGAACTGGGTAGGGTGAAGTGGTGCGTGTCTTTTCTTCCGCAGCAGCTCGGTCAAATTCAGCAATTCACTTTTACCATAGTTGTTATCATATAATTCCATGTCAGAAAAGAAATATGAAATAAACTAAAACGAAATGGAGTTTATGGCGGCTCAAAATGGTCAGTCGTGGTTAACCATGCATAAAATAGAAACTAATCGCCCAAAAATTTCATTTCAAGAAGTACTTATCATCATCTACTCACGTCTTCTCAAAAAGTCGTTTCTCATACATAAAAATAAAACCGTGTATTTTTTTACTTCTATACTTGAGCACTGTGAAAAAATGGAATTTAAAAGATGTGAATAAAGCAAAAGAGGAAATTATTGCTGCCTCGATACACAATCATATCTCTACATATTGCATACAACGATGTTAGAATGACCAAAACTTAGAATAGAAAGCAGTCTGGTTCATACTTACCTTGAAGCTCTTAGTAGCATCACAGCTTCTGCAAACTTGCCCGTGTGAAGAAATACGGCGATCCTTTCCACTGCAGTCCCCCTGTCAAATAGAGAGAAAACTATTTAATTTCTTCTTACAAAACGATCGCAAACTGGCTTCAGGCCAAGCATACGACATACATACTCACACATAATCATTTATAGCCTCTTGTTGAACTTTTTTAAATTCACTCTATTGCAACTAATGATATTTTCCTCCAAAAAATGTACGTTCAAGTGGTATAACTGTGCACGTTATACTTTTTACTCATGAAACCCCGAATCCCGTCTAGAAAAATTGCGTTGTTCCACTTGTGAAGTTGTATAAAATAGCCTATAGGCTACTCTTTAGTGATATTTATGCCAAACAGTCAACATTGGAGGAGAAAACGGCATGTTTCAATTAGATGATGAAGCCAACAGATTTCACCTTCAAAGTTTGAGTCGTCATCCATTGGTTTCGTAATACCTTGTTTACTTGTTTACGATTTCAGATTGATTTTGATTTTGAGACTGAATTTACTGGCAGGCATATACATGTATTGATTTTATATAACCTTATTTTAATTCCACATCATTGGTGTATGCATTTTGATTTCATGATCTTAGAAAGCCATGTAGCAATGTCTATCAAGTTAAAATCTCAAAGCACTCAGGTGAGCGAACATGTATTTAATGAAACTCGAAATATTTGAGAAAACAATCAATAGAAGCACTCTAATATTGGAACA
The DNA here is from genome assembly GCA_034693345.1 of Entomobrya multifasciata. Classification (NCBI taxonomy): domain Eukaryota; kingdom Metazoa; phylum Arthropoda; class Collembola; order Entomobryomorpha; family Entomobryidae; genus Entomobrya; species Entomobrya multifasciata. Next base: position 21,137 of record JAQFXM010002291.1, read on the forward strand.
TTTTAAACATAGTTCCAAACTTAGGTTCTTCATGAAGATTAAATAACTTGTGTTCCATAAACTTGATATAAACCAGTCAGAATCAGAGACCAGTTAACTAGCACAAAATAGTTCCGTGTTGTCTCGAATCACCCTTACTCATTCGTATTTTATCCAAGAGATACCATCAATAATAGTGACACAGAACCCCCCAAATACATTCTTTTCAGCAAATAATCAAAGTCTACTAATGAAAATCTTTTATGTTCTTTCTACCAGGCATAACTCATAAAAACCTTCATTTCTCTCTTCCAAAGAAAGTTTTAGCTGTTCTCCAATTCTTCCTTTAATCCCTGGCTCATATGGTGTAAAAACATTTACTTTTATGCTTATGCATTTAAGAATTTCCAGAAGTATGCATTAACTTTGTAAACAGGTACCTATGTATGTATATTCTGTATACTATTTTTAACATCTTCATCACATGCTCCATAAATGATATAAAGTCTTGAGGTTCAGTTCGGTTAACGCTCCTTTCTATCGGCAACACCACCGATAATATCCCGGGCTTCTGCTACAATATACATGCTTATACATAATTTAATCACATCCTATAGTGTATTCCATATAAGATGCATTGTATTGTATATGACAGCTACTGCCAGAGTTCATATAAATTTTACATGCTTTATTTTAACTGACCTAGAAACGTGTAAGTAATCCATTTACCAGATGCATTTGTGTTGGTTCCATCTATCTTACTCAACTCTTCAAGTTTTTATCTCCTTTTTCCTCCTTCTTATTTCTTCCTGAACTTTTGTAACTTCCATTTCATAGTGTTTCATAGCGCCTATATATGTACATACCTATGTATATGCCGGTGTAGTTGGTAGTGTGGTGTTGTACACAGTCAATATTATACTAAAAGGCGCTTTTTGCGTTCCCTGATTTTTTCTAGTTTTTGCTATCTTTCTATCCACAATACACCATGCCACATCCTAATACTAAAAGGCGTTTCAGGTCGCTGTGAGCACTCATCTATCCTAATCCTACTATAGTAAGCTACACGTGAACTGCGTAGCTCTGAGCACTCAACCCTTTCTTTCGCATCACCGGCGCGTCTTTTTTTCCACATCACTACTATGAGTTATTTTAGACGAAGAATTTTAGAATCCGAATTTGACGACAGATTCAAAATTTGAAATACTACGTTACCGAAAACAGGTGGGAAAATTTAAATTTTAGAATTTTGAGACAAAAATCATATCCCAGGAGGTTTCGAAAACGCAGAATCCGAATTTGACGTCAGATTTAAAATTTGAAATACTACGTTACCGAAAATAGGCGGGAAATTTTAAATTTTAGAATTTTGAGACAAAAATAATATTCAAGGGGGTTTCGAAAACGCAGAATCCGAATTTGACGTCAGATTTAAAATTTGAAATACTACCCTACCGAAAATAGGCGGGAATCTGAATTTGATTTCAGATTTAAAATTATAAGTTACTAAAAATGGGCGGGAAAATCGAAAATCTGGGTTTATGTATGCATGTATGCGCTCGAAGAAGTATCCAACGTATTAAAGGCAATTTATTGTACATGGCATCCCCATTTAACAATTACGGATATTCATTGAGTTTAGTAGATCAAGACTAAAATCAGAATATAGGCACAAGTCGCTTAATTTAAACATCTTCGCATTTTCCTGTGTCGCAGGGTACCCCAATTAAACAAATTTATAGTCGGCATGCTGGAAATTGGAACGAAGGGTTGAAATATGACTCTGATCTTGAAATCGAGGTCAGATTTTTGGCTCGAGTTCGAAAGACTGGAGGATTAGCGAACAGTATAGTTTACCGGAAGTACAATAATATTATAATTAGGGTTCGTCGATCCTATGGAGAAGGAAAACTTCCAAACAAACCCGCATAATCAACAATGCGTAGTAGAGTAAAACCCACCTGATGAGCCCAAGGCAAGGCATTAAAAACTCACAACTGTTAAAGATATTTGATTTTAATTATCATTATCATATCTACTAGACTTTTATAGTGTACTATGTACACTAACGGGTATAATTTGTGTACAGCTGGCTTTGCTAGTTGCTCATGTTGAAGATGAAACTACATGTAATTACAGGAAAGGTATACAAGTAAACGTATATACGCATAATATATATACATATATATCAGCAGTACCAAATATCAATGAAAATTTACCAAATTGTAAATGTACTCTAAAACGTGCACTGGCATCAGTTATGATAAAAATAAATTTAAAATGGATTCTTCAATTCATCACGATTTTTTACACGTTATTTTTTCGCAATCCTTGAATTTCTTTGACCAATTATTCATTTGAGTTGAGACTTTTGCCAATAATCAAACATTTGGTTTAGATTATAAATTGTATGCTAGCTAAGGATTCAACTCCATGCAATAAGTGGATATAATGATTTGACAAGTTCAAAGACTTCAGTTTGGACTTAGGTCCAAAGACCACCAGAAAACCTTGCAAGTTCGTCCAAGCATACGCCAGAGGCCCACGAAGAGATCCAGACCAAGCTTCTCTAGCTCAGCTTTCGATTGCTTGCACGGATGTGCGAGTTGCTCCTTCTCTGCAGATATGCCTGTGTGCAGGGCCTGTTGCAGCGCCTTTAGAATATAAGCTTGTGCTTTACTGCTTTGTTGATTTTGTGTCTATAGAATCTGTTATAGCTGATGACTATGGTACACTTATCATATTTGATTTGTCTTTATTTTTAACCTTTGTCGTATTATTACGTTCACATAATTATTATTCTGTAGTTTTTTTAAGTAGTTAGCAAGTTATGATATAATTTAATATTAGTCAATAGAGAATACCGAGGTAAAACATTTAACTAACTTGTGAAATCTACCGACCACCACAATTATTTTCGTGAACACCACCGGGACCCCATTTGACCAATACCTGTACAATAAGCAATTGAAATAATTGTAAAGCCAATTAAAATATAGAATTAGCTGAATAAAATTGCAGTGAATGAATTACACTGTTAAATTAATAGGCAAATTACTTTTCATACATTTAATTATTTTGTTTCAAAAAAATTCTGGTGAGGTTGGAAGTGTGTGAGCGGGTCGCTGAGCGGGTGAGGGTGAGCGGGAAGAGAAGATGACTCTGACCTTGTGGACGACGACGAATAAGTAACGAGCAGCTGGCCTAATTTATTTTCAATTTTAGTTACCACAACTAGCTTTTCTAGAAATAATTATTCATGAATATCATTTTAAAAGATTTTAATTAAACTAAACTAATTATTTTAAACAAAGACGAGTCCTTTCTGAATTTTAATTTACAAGAAAATAAATGACCGTGGTACGCGGCACTCAATAAATATAATTAGTTAAATGTGATACTTCAATTGTTCCTGTGGAAGGAGAGGTTTTTAACTGGCTAAATTAATTTTGGGTAGTTAAATTACATTTAATTTTAAAATATCTTGTTCACTTAATACAACTCAACATTAAATGTAATCACTATGATAAGATTTTTTCTGATCGGAAATACAATTAAACAGAACAACCCAATGATAATTGTCAATTAAGTAATTTTTTAAATAAAATAATTAAATTTAGCTACTATTTAATTTTACATCTGCAATTGCTTACCTGAAATTAAAAATGGCAACTTGAAGAACCTCTGGCTCGTGGAATGGATGGATAGTTGAAGGGGCGTACTTGAATTTCCTCTATATTTTCTCAAAATCAATTTTAAGACAAATGTATATTCTATTGTAAATTTTCTGATTGTAAAATTAAAGTACAAAATTCACAACACTTTTTGTCTAATTAGCTTAATCAATTGTTTATTGAACTACTTAGCAAAAATCATACGAAAAAGTAATTAATATTTTTGTTGAACATTTCATTATTAATGGTTAAATAATTTCTGATGTTCAATTAACTCCAAAATCCAATTTAAATTTTGCCCACGCTTAGCACATATTTCTTTTAAATGTGCTCTACGCTTTTTTATATGTAAATTCCATTCTCCTGTTGATTTAAATCCTTTTCCATCAAAACAACGAGCTACCTCACAAATTAAACGATCTCCTCCATGTTATATTCTCTTATGCCTTCCTCCAATAAGCTTTCGCACCACATTCTCCACACTCAGTTTTTGTTGTACCTCTATGCCTATTCTGATGAATTTGGAAAGTTTGCTTCTTCCCAATTATTTTTCCAAAATTTGGCCAATTTCTAGGAAATTTCTTTTTCTCCTTGATTTTTTAAATCAGTCTAGTACCACGTGTCTATATAGACACGCTACGTGTCTATTTATACACGCTACGTGTCTATATAGACACGTAAATTTAAAAAAATATTATTTCTTATCTTATTTTTACGTAAATCGTATCGTAAATCGGTTTTAATTAAATTTTAAGCACATAAGTGGCTAATTAATTATTTTTTAAATCACCATAATAATCAGCA
>JAQFXM010002292.1:0-25592 GCA_034693345.1 Entomobrya multifasciata
ATGGAACAAATGCAAGCTTTTAACATGCTTTAGTATAGAGATGGGTAGAATGTAGATGGGAAAAATTACGCACGAAAGCTCAAGTTTACAAGCACGCATCACTTTGCCGATGCACTGCCACAGCAAGTCAGTATGGGCTACTAGGTTCACTATCTCACATTTGCAGTAGTAGCATTGGTCGGTGTATTATCCGGTCCTGTGGAATATTTTTTTTAGGAACTCATTTAATTTGAAATCATGCCCCCTAAAAAGGACGGTAAGTGATCAGTGATTAAAATTAATAGTGATTGTTTAGTGATTTCATTGTGATTGTTTGAATATTGTGAATTTTATTAATTTTTGTGTTTTGGTGTTATTATTTTTTATTTTCAGAGAAGACCAAGAAGCCCGCAGCATCCGCTGCGGCTCCTAAGAAGGCCGAAAAGGCGCCTGCCAAGAAGCCAGCTGCTAAGGCTGATCCTTCTAAGGCTGCGCCTAAGGAATCGGCAAAGGTCAAGAGGGCGAAGAAGCCCAAGCCTAATTTGACCCCTCTTCAAAAGCGTCAACTTATCAAGCAAAGGTTGCGACAGCTCGCAATCAACAAGGCTCTCAAGATCCAGAAGAAGGTATGTGATTGTTCATTGTAATGAATGATAATAGTCAAACTATTTATTTCCAGAAATTAGAAAAAGAAGACTGCAGTGTGAAATCAGGATGTTGTGTTAATTTAAAATTTTAATTGTTGAGCTGTTGTCAAGTGGAGGCTACTAGATAGTATAGCAAAAGTTTGTCTTTTTAGATGTTCATGGAAGTGAAGGAATAGGATTTCAGTGATATTAAAGCGTACTGTGTTTTTACTTTAGTATATCAATATCAATTTATTAAAAGTAGTGCTGTCTTCCATTTAAAATATGATTTTATACATTTCTGTCAGATAACTAGTTCTGTGTATGATGAAACTTTTTGTGGGAATCTCTATGATTTCTAATGATTAGAAAAGCAAAAAGTACACTGACCAGAAGCGTTTAGAGACTGATTAGACTGACTGTGATTGAATTTAATATGAGGGCTAAAGTTTACTTTTCTTTTGTTCCTAGGTCATCAAGAGCGCCGAGGGTGAGAAGAAGCGAGTAAGGAAGATCCGTAATACTGTTCACTTCAAGAGACCTCGTACATTTAGGCCCCCAAGAAATCCCAAGTTCCCAAGGAGGTCAATCCCCAAGAGATGTCGGTAAGTTCAATAGACACTTTTATAATTGTCAACCATTTAGTGTTATATTGTCATATTCTGGAATGTGAAAGTAAGTATATAGCGTTAACAAAAAAATTCTTATCATTGCAGTATGGATGCATACAATGTTATTCAGTATCCCCTTACGACTGAGGCTGCCATGAAGAAGATTGAGGATAACAACACCCTGGTCTTCATTGTGCATGTGAAATCAAATAAATTCCACGTAAAAGCAGCAGTTAAGAAATTGTACGAGGTTGAAGTGAGCAAAGTGAACACCCTCGTCCGACCTGACGGGAAGAAGAAGGCTTATGTAAGACTAGCACCCGACTTCGATGCCCTTGACGTTGCCAATAAGATCGGCATCATATAAAAACCATCGGTTTTTATTTGTTTATTTTTTAAGAAATCTAATTGAGGTGAATAAATAAAGATCGAACGGATTTGTCTTATGTTCTATAAAAAAATCGTTTGAAAGTGTTTCGTTTTTTCTATTGGTTCTCTAATGCATAGACACATAAATACTCGTTGTACACTGGATGGAACATCGTCATTAGTCATCAAACACGATAGTCACTAATTATGACTTCAATTAACAAATTTAACAATTAGAGCGCACATGCTATTCGTACGGTTGGTCACATGTTAGTATGTACATAATATGTAATTCTTATACTTCATGGAAATATGCATCTGAATTAAAATCAGAAAATAATTGAGGCAGCATAGGACACAGCATTGATTTATGGTATTGAAATTCTTATACCAGGATTTTTTCTTTATTTTCACAATTATGAAAAGTTAAAAATCAAACTACGACATATTTTAAGCACAATCCGAACTCTAGATGAACTTGACTAACCTGTATACTTGATACGAACTAATAAACTATTCGCATTAATCAATGCTTGTATGCGCATAAATCCTCTGGCAATGGACAACCTTGAGGATGAAAACTATGAAAGTAACATTGCCGAGTTTTAATTTTATCTCGACTAGATTGACTAACATTTCCAATATCTTCCTTCTGGGGCGTTCTCAACTTCACTGTACTACCATGAAGGGAAAATAAATGTCGATTAGATTTAATGAGCGTGCGTAATCCGTTGCCCTTACTTTTTAGCACATCTTTCTCTTCGTGGGATAACAATTCAACAATTTTACTAAATGTTAAATCTTCGCGTCCACCAAACCATGTTCCAGATTGTTCGCTTTCAGTTTCCCAGTCTTTTATAAGCAAATTAAATATTTTATCTATAATAGGTTGCGCTGCTACCCCATCAATATTTTGCGATTTACCGCTTTCTCTAGATCGTGGAACAAACTTGGCCAGACAACTACCTTCATCTCCATCTTTTAATTCTGTCATTAGCTTTTCTACTCGGGATTCTAACACTCCATCATCAAATTTCTGACTACAATTTAGACCTACCACACAGATTTTCTTTGTAGAGGGTATACGAAGGTTTTCCAAAGTTGGCTGATAACCGAACTGATCTCCTACGGTGCATACGTACTCGATATAATTTTGATAAATGCTTGATCCAGGTAGATTGGCACGACGCTGGTATTTCTTGAAAAAATCAAAAGGACAACAAGGAATAACAAAAAACCCAGTAGCATTCATTCGCCTAGCTATCACAGATATCCAAGGTGTCAACTCATCAGAGTGATTGCCGATAAGCCATAGACTTTTTTTCGGAGGGTCATCTTTTGAACATTGATACTGATTGATCAAGTCATCCATTAGATGCGGCACAATTGGTCGCTCCTAAAACCCCAAAAAATATTTAATCTATATTCAGCATACCTACTCATACTCATACTCAGGCTTCGGATTTTAGAACGTTTCTACACATACCTGTAAATCGATGGAAGCGCTTTCTACTTTCACTGGGATAGGGGGACAGTGCTTTGATAATTTGAAGGACTGGTGTAACAATGAACTATTACTATTTCCGGTATTTTTTCTCTGCATCATTTCATTCCATATTCTCCTACGACGGATGTCAAACCCTAGAACTTTGGAACTTTTTGAAAACGTAGAGAAAATTTGAAAAAGGAAAAAGCATAATAGCCCGTTGCCGCAACCCAAGTCCAGAATATCTACGTTGTCGGTGTTTCTGTTAGGTCGATACACGCTGCTTCTATTGTCGTAAATAAAGCTAGCAATATACGCTGCAATTCCAATATCCTCATGAATGAACTTGACTGGATCCGTTGATTCTTGCCAGATCTGACAATTGCAAAGCCAAAAATGTCATTTTCATACACATGTTTATAAAACGTCGTTAAAAAAATTGGTACATTGATAAACAATTACAACATAAGTCGTGCGTACTCACCGATTTGATGTAGTCCGCAGGTCCAGATTTGATAAAATCATAGAAATACCAATAACTTGAATTTTGAATATAACTTAATGGACGTGCCCGCTGTCTGGTCAACTTCGGTAAACTTACGTTGTATTCATTGGACATCCAATCAAATATTTTAGGTACAACAACATTGGCATAAAAGTCAAGTGACTCGTCAGTTTCCGTTGTCAGACTTCCACCAAACTCCTTGATTGTAATGCGGCATGAATTTTCTTCATGGAAATATTCCGCTTTAAGTGTAACAAATGAAGCATACGGTAAAACAGTTGACTTGAGGAATACAGGAACTGTCTCCATTGTATGATTTTGGAAATCTATGGAAGCAAACAAGACCAAACAATAAAGATATGTTTACAAACTATTGATTTAAAATAAGATTATTAAAATTTCGTACCTACCCCATGTTTCATTAACTTTAGAGGTCCAACCGAACTTTGAATCGACAAGAGGCCTATGATGAATATTACGTGTTAATGATACAGTTTTAAATTCATTTCCCGGACTAATCCAAGATGCAATTGTGTCCTCGTATAATGAACCACTCAATTCCCCGACGTGAGACGAAGGAATACATTTTCCATCGTGATAAATTGTAGAATATAATAAATCAAATATGCTGTCACATTTATAAGGATTATTCGTCTGTTTAAGTTCTGGAGAAATGGATTCCCAATCAAGATCAGTACTACGGACATGTGGGATAAGTAATTCTGGACGTGAAGTGAAAGTTGATAGCGCATGAAAAAATTTGAATGAAGATAAGACTTTTCCTTCTAAAGTTTGGGTTTGGACGATCGGGGCAACTATTTTACGATCAGATTGTTCCGTCATTTTTCACTGGCTTTATACTAAAAATACAAAAAACAAATACAATATTATTAATGGATTTGAGACAAAATATTTCCCCTTATGTAAACAATACCGTTAAGAAAATATTTTAAATGGTGGATTTCCCAATACCTTCTTAAGAAGCCAGTCAATATCTTTAACAGCTTGATTTATTATCTGAGTGACCCTCTCCGGATCTGTTTCATCAGCATGCTGGTTGTACCCCTGTCAACAAAAAGATTGAATGATTATTATTAATAATTAAAAAATCAAACAGGTTAACTTGATTCACATATCCTTTTACATATAATTGGAACTTACTTGTCGAATGTGATGTTTGTAGTAGCTACTTATTTCCTCTTTCGGAAGTTTATCGCACTGCCTTATCAAAAATTTATATAGTCCTTTAGGCGTGAAGGCTGCTTTTTGAATCGCACCACCTGTGGAAGCAAGTCTCAAGAAGTTCCTTGTCTGGAGCATTCCTCACAGTGGTCAGGAGCGCGTTCGTCACCCTGTTTTTCTTGTCAACAAAACCGATAGCTGTGTGGTCAGCGGCCAGAGGAAATTGCTAAACTGACTTGTTATTAGAGACGATTGTTCTTAGATAAACTCGTCAAATTAAACAAACCAATAAAACAATTTTGTCACTTCACTTGTAAACATGAAACACTGACAAATGACTAGTGCAGTGTTATGTACTGAATTTTCTGTTTACAAACTGCATGTAAAAATCTTATGCAAAATCCACAGTGCAACGCAACTAGCAGTTCAACAACTGACACAGAATTTCAGGTGAGCGAAATATGATTATGCATGGCAGGGCAGGTAAGCTAAGTAAAGTAAAAGGTGAGATGTGCAACGTGCAAGCAATAATGCAATGTGGTATTGAAAATGTGAAGAGATGCGAGAAGTCAGGCCTGAGAATCATCTGTTGTTTTTCAGTCAATCTTTTGCTCATGCCATTTAGCGCGAAATAGTGGCTGTTTTTCTTTGTGTACACACAAGTCTTCAAATTATGTAAGGCTATCTTGTGCTCAAAAAATGTCATCATATCATCAGCACTCTGTCAGTTCTACTGGTGAATGACTTTAAACGCTATTAAAGAGCTAAATAAAAGTTTTGTATTTTAATTTTAGTTATTAAACTTGTGAAAGTTGGTGTTTCCATGAAGTATCTAGTAAGCAGAAATAGAGGTGTCTTAAAATATAAGAATTCACCAGACGGAAACAATTGTGTTTGTGTTTATCACAATAAAATTGTAGAGGATAATGTAGAATGAGTACAAAAGAATTAAGAAAAAGTTTTACTCCGAGTTACTTTAGCATGGAGGATATTATGGCGTCCCAAACTCGTATTCCCTGCCAAACGACGGTTCCAATTTCTAACTTTGGTGAGTTAAAGGTGCCGGGAACGGTGATGAATTATAGTATTTTTATAAATTGTAAATTGCGCATGTTTTTATGAACTGCATGAGTATTGGTCTTCATTTCTGAAAAGTTTATTTCTTTAGAGGGTTCGTAGGGAAACATTATTTTACAGATTCTTTAATTGCAACATAAGCTACTGATTGATTCTAATTATGTGTATTGAATTGATTGGTTTTTTAAAGGATTCTTAGATCCTAGTCAGGAATCACAGGACCTCGCTGTCGGAACCCAAGTTGAATTACCTCTGTGGGCAGCCAGAATTATGAGCAGACAGAAAAGGCAATCTTTTATAACTGTTAAAATGCCGAAATATTTCAATGAAAGTTTCAGGTTTGTTTCCTATAAAAAATAAAAAATTATTTTGTGATTTGCGAAAATATTTCACAACTTATTGCATGTCATGTTTTTTTTTTGTCCGAATTTCAGAGAAGTTTTGAAAGCTGATCCCGCAGTCGTAGATTTAAATAAAATGGGACCTTACTATTACCAGGCTGGCCTGCAGCTATGTACATTGCCAAACGAAGAGGCTGAGCTAATCTCTGAAGTTTTGCCTGAGGTATTTACCAAAAACATACAACTGAACATAATACACATCTAATTGTACATCATCTCTTGTTACATTTATTCATTTCAATTTTTTCATCAGGTTTTTCAAAGAAGAGTAATGGCGATGTATGACTCGTACTCCTTAAATAAGGATGTCAAGTCAACAGAAGACCGCACCGGGAATGAAGGTGGTTCTAACCTGCGACAGAACTTCATGGATCCCTTAGAAATCAAAATTTTCCAAGATTCTAAAGTATCTTCTGATATTCTAGATGAGTGGTTTGTTTACTAGGACCATTAATCTTAAATATACTAATACACATCATTCATTTGTATTTACTTTTATTTATATACCATACATTTCGTATTTGTTGTAAATCGCAGCAGCAAAAAAATGAATATAAATAATGTCAACATAAATAGCCTTTTTGAAACACGCACAGTATTGAATACACTTGAGAAATTTTTCTCCCTGAATTCCGTTAATACCAGAAAACGCAAGAAACGAGTACATTTATGATTTTCAAAGTGCATACATGCTTGGATGTCATTTCTTTATTCATCAAAATAAAAACCAGTTTGCTGCTCTGGGACAGTGTGGTTTACTCATATAAACAAAGGAGCATATATGCAGAAAAAAGAGATAAAAATCAACCACCAGCAAAACTTGCATTGTTGAGTGCCAACAAACTGTGTACATATGAGTATGTAACGTAATGCAGTTGTTATGAGTATCATCATCGCATCCTCCATTCGCCCTATGTATAACACTTTATGCTTTTTACAAAGGGCTCATCATCAACCCTAAAAACTTTTTTCCAGTGATGCATGCCAGAATATCACATACTGTAAACACGGCTAACTACCACTATCATGTTTGAAGCATAGTGTTGTAATTGTGTTGCACGCACTTTATATCCTCCTTCACATTCGACCAGAGATTATCTTTTGTCTGTACATCGAGAGAATTCAACCCTCTATTCTTCTCGGAATACATAACATATTACATTGCTATTTCTTATTGCTATGTCTGACTGATTGAAGTACAACCATGGATAAAAAATGTGGTCAAAGTAAACCATCAACAAGTTATATTTAAGGGATCAATTGATTTAATTAGGTATTAGCCTAACTCAGTTGTGCAGTGCAACGTCAAAAAATATATGAAGATAGGATGCCTTTTAAATTGTCAATTAGCAGGCTACAGCAAACGTATTCATTACCAGACGTTTAACGTGCTGTGTCCTTGTTTGTTCTACTTTGATCCTAATAAAATCAGTTAACAAAAAAGTGAAATGGGTCAAAAGTCCAATAGCGAATCGTCATGTCCGTCCACTTCTACAAAGGGTAAAATAACGCCGTCCTCTGCAAATGACAGTATGTCATCAACCAAAGAGCTAATTGAAGACTACTCACCAAGTGCTCCCCCTTCAACGGGGACATTACATAAACCTCGGAAAGCGAAACTAGATCTTGAAGCTGAGGAAGTGAGCTTACTGGCAGGTTAGTATTAAAAAATTGATCAATTTTCAGTACTTGTAAAAATATAACTACACATTTTAGCATGTTTGGAAACGAAAAAATTGTTCAAAAAACATTTAATGTAGGAAACATAACAATAGAAAGCTAGTCAAAATTAATGCAGTGGTTCGCCCTTAAAAATGTATGCAAAACTGCATTATATTTTTTTAATAGGTGCTTCTCTAAAAAAACAAGTAATTAGTTTTTACACTGCATGTGCTTCAAAGGAAAGTCTTTCATGCATGCAAAATATGCTTTTATACGCGACAAGATCTACTAACATTTTGTAGTGATATGATATGTATAATTTATAAGCGTTTTTACAGCACTTTGTTTTGTATTTTCCTTCACGGCTGTCGTCATTAGTTGAATACGACAGTATATCAGAGAAAGGCGTGCATTGCCCTGGATCATTAGGACATAATTTGTGAGAATTTCACCGTGAAAAGAGAATTTGAAGATGTAAAATATTGGTGTGTTGTTGGTTTAAACTTTTCTAATCATACTTGACACACTGCTTATGATAATTATTTGCCTGCCTTCTGTCATGCATACGACCATTTGGCAAATTCACAATAATGGAGATGGAGACATTATTTTTTTCGTTTTCTCCTCACCACACGGCACCGTAATGCTTTGTGTAAGGAAAAGCGGTGCGGTGATGTTGTGACTAAAATAAACAAATAATTCTGATTGAGGATTTGACCTGTCAAACAGTTTTGTTTGACAAATTTGCCGCCTCTGATTTTTATGTTTCTGTTATTTTAAAGCCGCAACTATGACCTAAATAATAATAAAATAACAATACGTCTGCCTTCTAGAAAGAAAATTTCTTTCAACTACTTTGCAAAGCTTTGCCAGAAAATATGAAACCTTGTTCAGAGTTTAAAAAAAATGAACTAATCAATTAGGTGTTCGCATTAATTGCTAATTATTTACCTGCGTAAAGTACAACATGAAAGTACAACAGTCGTGAGAAAACTTCCATACAAACATTGTTATTGTTGTTCTCTAAATGTAATTAGTAATTAGCAATGTTAAACCAGTGCACAGTGTAGAACCGGGATTGAATGACGATCGTGTAACGTTCGTTCACTAACACAGTCTCTCATTTAAAAAATGGTTTACAGTTTACGGTCCTGAGATAAATTAATTGTTTTCGTAGGGAAATATTCATAAACAAATAGGTAGTAGTAGGAATAGTAGGAGTATTTCTAAACAACGCAACCTAAACATAAACTAGTAGTCGCTTGAAAGATGAAAGAGGAATATAACTTGTTTTTTATTTGGACGACTAGTCAAAATCGGGAGTTTTGGAAAGTGTTGTGATTATGTATGCCTGTGACTTGTGACAGAAAGGAGAGCAGAAGATTTCTTGTATCGTTTTAAGTGGCATGACAGAGAAGATGCATAATAATATATTATTAGGAAACATGCTAGGCATACTTGAGAGTGTCACCGTGTTGCGATACATGCCATGGCATCACTACCACCCAAACTTTAAAGGCACTTGTCTTCTTGACTACATTTTTTATAAATGTATTTTCCCTTTTTTACTTTCTACATTTGCTCACAAGTAGAAACAGATAGTAACAAATATTTTTTAAAGAAACACTAAATGAACTCCTACATCATTGCTTTGATGCTGTTTCTGTTTTGGTGGTGGTGGTGTGGTGTCGGCGAATTGTAAGGAAAAAGGAGGATGATGGCAAAAAGTGTGTGAATTTGTTGCGAGTTTTGTCACTGCTCTGCTGTTTTCTCGGGTGTTGATTCTCTCTCGCTCTTTGGCTCTCTCCTGTTTTTACACTATGTACCAAGTTGCCTGTTAAGTTGTTATGATGTTCTTGTAGTTCTGTCGAATCAACGCAAGAAAGAGTCAGAAGAGAAAAGTATTTGCGAAGCGTAGCGTGGTGTCGTTTTCGTCGTCTTCTTTTTCGAGTCTCATTCTTCCCTCCTAACTTTTTTTTTCGTAGACTTAAGATACATACGAGCGGCGTATCTGTGACATGATTGCCAGGAAGATTAATGTACATGGTTTTGGCAAGACGTTTGGCAGGATAAAGATTCAAATCAGAAATTATGCTTTTGCATGACCTAACTATGAGATGTACATGTGTGTGATTCCCTTTGCAGTTTTTTTCTATACATAAGTACTTAAGTTGCGCTGTTTTTTCAGTGAAATGTACACTGACTGACTAATATATACCGATATCAGTGGTGTAAGAAAAACATTCTTTCACCTTATATGAAAATTGACAGTATACACATTTGTAGTACCATTTATATTGCTAGACCGCACCACCGTTCCATTTCACTAATGAAAATTTTCCAATGTTTTATAAGGACGTCATTTTTCACTATTGCTGTCCGAAAGGACTGCTTTTCTTTTAACTATATATGTTTTTTGTGGTTGATTTGTTCTTGTATTTTGTAATGTTTGTGACATAAAGGCTTTCAACAAAAACTTTTACTCTACTTGCTAAAATTTGAAATGAGTCATTAGAGTATAATGAAGACTAATGATTGTAATTTTGAGTTACGGTACAACAGCCAAACTAAAGAGTTTCAATCAGAAATTTTGGCCTCTTCGAGTTGTATTCTAAGACAAAAATATACAAAAAAAAGGGATCACATTCCTATATGTATACATATCAAACTTGTGCAGTTGTACTGAATCGGTTGGTGAAAGCATATTTGTACGAGACCTTGAATGGCGACAGACTAAACTTAAATTTTAACAAAGTGTGAAGTGTACCTACGGTCCTTAATTATGGTAATCACACGACGGCAATTGTACTGACACTTAATGCTTTTCCTGGCTAACACGTAAATAAAAGTAAGAATTAGATAAATAAATACAAGTTAAGGAAAAGTTGTTATGTGATTTTGTTGCTCTGTGTCTCTTTTTTACCTTTTGCCTGCGATCTTGAATTTCTTGAATAAGATTCTTATTCTTACCATAAAGATAAAAAATGAGTACGAGTAACATGCTATATGTCGCTACCCCATTGATGTAATTACGTTGGCTCTTTTAGCGTATCAACCGAAATAAAGGGCATTCTAGGTGCCGTGTCTTTTGTAGTACTCATTGTACAAGTGGAGTGAGCACATGTCTATTATATTTCCTTTTTGTATGACAAAAAGAATTGGTTTCTATTGATATTGGTGTTATTGCTCATTTTCTAAAATACTAACCTTATTGCCATTCTTTTATAAATTTGTTTGCTAATGGAACATCACAGTTGTCTTCATTTTCCTGGCTCATTCAGTGCATTTTGCGAAGAGAAAAACAAAAGTGTAAAGATTTCCTTTTCTTGACTCCGCTGTAAACCAAGTGAAATGAAGCTTGCCACGGATTCTCTTCTCTTCTGGTCTCATTGTCTTCTTTTTTTGGCGAACACAAACAACAGACGAATCAAAATTACATTCAATAGTATTGTTTGTACAAATTTATTTAAGTATTCGAAAAGAACACAATACGCATATTTTCATGACAGGGTGTCTTGAGGCGTCATGTATCTTTCTTTTCTCTCTTGCTTTGATTCATTAGTGAATTGGCACATTACCTTATAATCGAATCGATCTCGGTAAATTAATCATCTTTTATATCCAAGAAATCCTATTTAAATTTACGTTATATATCTTCATTACTCAATTCCGTTGCTACTCATTCCTGCCATTCTTCTCTCACTCGACACTGGTGGTCTGCCAGATTTTCAGACTTTTCTAATTTGATTATTTTCTTAGAAATGGACGAGCAAAGACTGCATCACAAGTGAACACACGCTCTCTACTTAACGCAAACAATTTTTTTGAGGAAGAAATAAACAAACGATTTTGAAACAAAGAAGACTGTAAAATTTTGAAGGAGATATATTTTCAATATCATTATCACTATGTGCATGTTTATGTTCATTGTCAATGACGAATCATACAAATTTGCTATTTTTATCGTAATAACAATTAGCGATTTCTGGAAGAAAAAAATGTGGAAGCAGTTAAATATTTATACATTTTAAAAATTAAACAAAAAATGAACACCATGAGGATGAAGGTTAGCATTTGTTTATCTTGGCCAGTACTCATCTTGATTGAAGGAAAGAGACATCAGTCAATGACTAACTAACAATCATGTCTTCACTAGCAAACTTTACTTGCTAAAAGTGTATTTTTTCACACCTTTCTCCTGTCCACGCATGTTGATGATTGGCATTAAGCAAAGCCTGTTCCCCTGCCCTACCGCCCTGAATATATTATGATCCACGTTCCACTCACACACGTGTTGTGTAAGAAACATTTTGCTTTGTCAGCTCAACAATTGTTTTCCGGCTAAATATAACCCATAAGCGAAAAAATCGCATAATCGTTTTACAAAGAAATCGGGATAATGTTTTTGGTTAAAAGTTAAGTGTGAAGAGACTGACTTGATGGACATGTTCCTTAAAAATATTCACCTATCTTCATCATCATTATCATCTAGTAAATCTGTGTAAATGATGTAAGAAGACAATATGGGGTAGTAAAAATAATGTGCTGTAAATTTACATATGTAAAAACTTAAAAGAGTGAAAATAGGTTTGAGAAATAAAAGGCAGGCGCGTCTGCAGTCTCTGAATGAATGCGATGAAATACGATAATACTGAGGTGTTTCAGAATCTCTCATTCTTCCACAGTTTCTTGCCACTCATCAGTACGTCTCACCATCATCTTCATCTTCACTACAACCCATCATCCTTATCTTCATAATCCTTAGTGTCATGCGTTGTTAATAATATCATCCTATTGCGATTATTTTAAATGGAATATAAGATGGGAATTTCCAAGCTATCTCAGTTTCGTCACATCTATTATTTGTACATGTCAGTATGTGAATACGTACATGTGTATGCATACCTATGCATTGTATGTGCGAGAACATTTTCAGTGGCCTTGCCTTGCCAAATTCTTCTGTCAAAGCCATCTGCAAATTTTATTAACACTTCCTCTCTCATACAATAATATAAAGAGCTGCCATTATTTTATTACATGCCATTTGAGACAGCGCTCTGCATTTATTAGCCCAACAGAACAGGACAAGTTCATCAGTAAAAATATGTTAGAGTGCACAACGAATAAGGAACGCACTGGACAGTTTGTTATCAAGTTATGCATTATTAGATAACAGTCGCACTTTGTTCTGACAACGCAAACTAGAAATGCATGGAATTACTGTGCATCCATCCCCCTGTCCTAACAAATTATATACATGTTATGTTATGAACTCACTCAATTTTCTTTTTTCCTCTTTTATTAGTTTCCTTCTAACAAAATACACATGCGTCGTTTTAATAGACTGACTTGGCTGTCTGTTGTCCCTTTTAAAATCTTTCTAAATTATTGCTTTAGCAATGCAAGACGACTGATAATCACAAGAAAAAGAAAATAAGAATAAATGGTTTAATTTCTGTGCTGGCAGAAACACAGGCATTTTTTTTCTATCACAGCCATTTATCAATAGAAAACATCATTATCGTTTCATTCTTTCTGCTTACATGTCACATTTCATTTACTTAATTTTTACGCAATAATGAAGGCACTCAAACTAAATTGTTTGGCTCATATAATCATACTTTAGTTTTTCATTATCAGTATCAAGTATCAAATCGACGATTTTTTTTCGGATTGCTGTTTGTTAAGTTGGAAAAAAATAGAAAGTGGAAGTTTTTTAATTTTTATGTTTGTTTCACACATTAGATTGTATTGTATTGTATTGTATAGAGCTTTATTCCAAAATAAATTGGGGAGTTTACAGGTATTCAGAGTTTTTACAAATCTGCTCCTCGTACCCTAACACCATAACAATGAGAATTCATTGGTTGAACATTATAAACCATTAAACATTAAATCTTCGATATAACAATGCTGAAACATAGCCAATATATTATGTGTTAGTGTACTACTCTATATAAATTTTTCTCGATCTTGTAACAATACATATTTACAGTTATCAATAAACGCATCATAATTTTTTACATCTAAACTACTTAATTTTAGTTTTTGTATAAAGAAATTCCAATAGAAACACGCATTATATTGAACAGATTGCTTACTAATTGATTTGTCAACTTTTGGAATCACAAATCGAAATGATCCTGCAACTGAACTTTTAACAAACCAATTTTCAAATAATTTTATGTGTCTATCTCGTAGAGTAAATTTTATAAATGCTAATTTTCGTCTTTCGACAATGGTCAGTAGATCAATCTTCGACAAGAGTTTGAAAATATCACATTTTTTCATTTTACCTGCATTTTTTTGCTTGGTCGTTTTATAGAAGTATATACATAAAAATCTATTTATTCTGTTTTGGATTTTTTCCAATTGTTGGTCAGTTTGCACTGCCCATATTATTAAGCAGTAATCAATTATGCTTACAACATACGCACAAAGAAACGTTTTAATTACTTTTGTAGATAAAAGCCTTCTTGTACTATGTAGCTTTGATATTGCTATTATCACTTTTGCATCCACAGATTCATAATGATTTTTAAATGTCATACATGGGTCTATCATTACACCTAAATATTTAAATGAAATAACTCTTTCGATAATTTCATCGTCGATAGTTAAAGTTATTGGATTTTTTGCACTATTCGCTGATTTATGATCTTTAGACTTATAAAATAACATGAATTTGGTTTTTGATACATTTATTCTTAAGTCATTCTCCTTACAGTATTCATTCACTTTATTCAAGCACTCTTGAATTTTCACTTTACCAGATTCATAATTGTCACATCCTACATATAGGACAAGGTCATCCGCATACAAGCAGTAGGGGAGGTCAATGACCTTTCCTATGTCATTTATATAAAGCGAGTAGCAAAGGGCTGCCAAAATTGACCCCTGAGGTACTCCAGATGATATATTGTAGTCTTTCGACACATAATCTCCATTTATTATACGGAACACTCTGTTTGTAAAGTAATTTATGAGTAACACTATAAGATATGGTGGTATTTTATAGTTGAAATTCCACATCAACTTATACATAAGTTTTTCTTGATTTATTGTATCGAACGCTTTCGTAAAATCAATAAATACTGCTATACTTTTACCATTTGTTTTACTCAAATATTCATAGTTGTCATGGCTGAATTTTGCGATGGCAGATTGGCATGATCTTCGCTTACGAAATCCGTGCTGGTTTTCATCAAGTTCACTATTTACACTATTTATGAGTCTGATATACATTATTCTTTCGAATACTTTTGCAATAAACGGTAAACTGAAAATTGGTCGGTAAGCTGAAGAGTGAGTTTTCATCCCCTTTCCTTTATAAAGCGGCGTTACTTCTGCTAATTTAAATGATGATGGTATTGATCCAAGCAGAAAATAGCTGGTGAAGATAAGACTTAGTGGGATTGACAAGTTTTCAATAAAATCTTTATATATTCTTTTGGGAATCATGTCATCCTTATCTTTACCTTTCTTTACATATTTAACAGCAGCTTGCACTTCACCTAAAGATACTTCTTTGATGATAGGTACAATTTGGTCCTCTTTCATGTACTTACTTTCATATTCACTTAAACTTTCACTGCAGTTATTCACGTTGCTACATGAATTACTAACCACAAACTCTGACGCAAGCTTCTCAGCGATGGTAATATCATCTTTAACTAATTGACCATCACAGTTTTCTAATTTCTCAATTTTGCATGTTGTTTTTGTTCTGAAGTTTATAATTTCATTCATAATGTTCCATACATCTACTGAAGATTTAACTTGATCAAACTTTTTGTTAAAGTAATTGCTACGAGCTTTGTGTTTTTCCTTATTAACTTCATTTTTCTTAACATTATAAAGCTGTATTAGATTCGGGTTATCAGCCATCGACTTTCTGATTTCGTCACGTTCCTTACACATATTTAAAATTCTTGATGTTATCCATGGTGCGTTATTCCCTTTAATTAATTTCCGTTTGATAGGAACATGTTTGTCAATTAATCCTATGATTAACTTTTCGAATATTTTTATTCGATTGTCAATGAATATATCATTAAGTAAAAATGTCCAATCTATTTTGTTACAATCATTTAAAAATTCTTCCTTATTAAAGTTTTTATAGCACCTATAAGTAATTAATCTTGGTGGTTTTTTGTTCTTTAATTTTTTATAGACTGCATATATAAGTTTGTGGTCCGTAGTGGAAAAATCTATACAGCCTACTTCTGAAAAATTCTCTTTTTTAGAAACATACAGGTGGTCAATTAAAGAGGATGTTGTTTTGTATTCTTCACTGTGTTTGACCTTGTAGATAGCTTCCCTTGTTGGCTTATTAATTAGTTGTGTAAGGTTAAATTCAGAGCATATATTTTTCAACTTGTACGAGTTTGTATCATTTATCAATAAATTCACATTGAAATCCCCTTGTATTATTATTTCACATTTTTCAGTTCTAATAACTGTTAAAATATTCTCCCAAATACTAAAAGTTTCATCGTTGATGCAGTCTGGTGGAATGTAGACTGTCACTAGAATGAACGATTTAGAGTAACTCGTTGTTATTTTTAAGACTATTATTTCTAATTTACCAGTGTTGACATTGATGTTGATCTCTTCATAACTATAATCACAATTAACATACACTGCTACTCCGCCACCTTCTTTTCCTTTTCTGTCATTTCTTATAAAGTTGAAACCGGGAATTAAAAATTCACCACTATAGTCTCTGTTTGAATTCAGTTTAGTTTCACAAATTGCACATGCAATTATGTTCCTTTCATAAACTAACAAGTGTCTTAATTCGTTGTATTTTGACTTCAATCTATTAATGTTTACGTGAAGTATCTTTTTATATTTTGGCATAAATGGAACATATTTATGAACTTCATCCTGGCTGTCTTCAGCTTCTTGAATATTATCGATTGGTGAGTCATTAAGTGGAAGTGGTTGACCTTGCTCACATGTTGCACATGCCGAAGTGTCCGGTTTATCAGTATTTTTGATGAGTTTTAGGTTGACCATGCAGATTATGCAGGTTACGCACCTCAGGTCCATGATTAAAATAATTTTGATGTTGGTTTACGTTTACTTAGTTATTTGATAAAAATGTTGATTCGTATCACAATAATTGCTTTCATTAGTTTTTGATGAGCAAAACGAATGATGGGCTATGCCAGGGTTAAGAACCTTAACAACAATCGCATTGACCTTCAGGTCCACCTCATTCCATACATGTATTGGGCTTCTGATCGCTTGGTGAGCTATATATATTTGGTTTCTTATTGCCCCACAAAAGTGTGGTGACTTGAATCTTATCATATGACTTTACTTTCAACTTTTTCAAGATTTGATTTTTGAAACATTAAAAAGCAGTTAAATTTATAAAAACTCATTATATAATATCACGAAAATGATGACAACACTTTTTATTATAGTTAAAAATATGTTTAAAGAAATTAATTTCAAAAAATTATTGGTATCCTAGGGTATTGCTGTGCTGCTTTTGCAAAAAAATAGAAAAATGGATTTCTTTAGATAATTCGCATGCTAGATTTTTCAGCTTTTAAGTTGAGGGGGCAAGGAGCATTCTTTGTGTATATTTGCATAATTGAACTAGACATGAACGTGTGAAGGTGAACTCAATAACTTATATATCACTGGTGCACACTGTCACATTTTTGAGGTATTTTACGCAAGGTATTCTAATGTTAAAAGGAACATTCGCCATGAAAAGAAGCTAGTGATGTGCTGCCTGAAGCATTTTTATGTGAATCTGAACTTATTGTGTTATCAAAAACTAAGGGATACCTGAATTATACATAAAAAATAATAAGTATTCTTACGAAAAAGGTAAAAATGGCGGTATTTTGGTAAATCAGAATGTTAGAATTTATAAAGTGGAAAATTTATAGTTTTTAGGAGGGATTAAAAATATGTAATTGACAAATTCTGCATCTTTAAAATGGGAACAGTAAAATAATGTCTGTTTGAGCAAACCCTACTCAATCAGTTACCAACAAACGAATTTATATAAATTCGAAAATTATAAAATTGTTCGATTTTATTCAGAATTTTCTAACAACTAATTTCCAATACAATCCCAATAATTCTGATTAATTAATAATTTCCACAACCTAATCATCTAATTCCAATAACTAACAATAGCTTATAAAACCAATTTAACCAAATAATTTCTTTAACTCAAGACATCCTAATTAAATTTTAACAAACAATTACCTTTTCGCTCTATTTATAAAAGCAATTAAAAAATATCCGAATTGATATTTTTAATGCGCCCTAATTACACTAAACAATTACATTAACGCAACCTTAAATCACCCCCCCAGCCCCCGATTAGTTAAAATAACAATCTCTTCCAAATTTCCAATTAAATTCTCGTTAAAATCCCAATGAAACCATTTAAAATCCACTTGTAAAACTCACTGTGGACGACATATTCACACATTAGCTGAATGTTGTCCTAAAAGCTAACAACGTGAACGTGTCAATGTCACTAAAGGTCAAACTTCCCCATCAGAAGTAAATGCCATAAACTCCCAGTCCGAGTCAGACGACGATACCGCATCATCAGATAGGTGTATGGGTTCGTTTCCTATTAACAATCAATCTCATAACAACATATCTGACCTTCCAGTCACACCAGTTAACTTTAATTATAAAACTAAATTAATTGACGGGATGAAAGGTGCTTGTTTAGTGGATTGTGGTGCAAACTTATATGTATTAAGAGACTCTAGACTGTGACAGGGCAGATTATAACTCAAGCCATGGACAAAAGGCCAAAATCAAATTAGTGAATGGCTCCACTGTAATCCCCAAAGGACGAAATCCTATTTAAATTTCGTATAGGCCAATGAAAGTGTAAACATGTTTTTGTTGTTACTTGACCTTGGTCACATGCAATGCTGCTTTTGTGCCAATATGACTACAGAATTTACTTTCCGAGTAGCAGACGCCGACAATCATAAAATCCGCTAACTACAAATTTCGTCGGATTGGGGGGGAAGCACAAATCCTTTAGTTTTAAAACTATTCCCCACTGCCGGATGCCCTCCATCTTGAAACAACGGCTTTCATCGAGTATGAAATAATTGTTACCGAAAGAAAGCTGGAACGCATCAATCCGTATCTAAAATTCAAAGAAAAACAAAATAATCGAATTGAAAATTGCTATAGAAAGGACTTATTGAAGAATCTAGCGCATAGTACAGCTCAGCTATTCTCATCTGAACAACACCACATGAGGATTAGCATATGTTAATGACTACCGTCATGTAACTTAATATTCTAGATCGTTCTCATATGAAAAAATCGGTGACATGATACGCATTCTGTCTGATGCCAAATAACTCAGCACAATTAGCTATGAGAAATGATTTTGGAAGGTTCCGAGATAAGACAGACTTTTCAGACCAGAAGAGGATCATACGTATACAACATTATGCCGCAACAGGACAAAAAAGGGTACTGAAAGGAATGAATGCGTATGTTGTGTTTTTAAAGACGACATTCGCATTGTTCGCATTTGATGATCATGCGTTTCGCATTCAAGCGGTTCCTACACGGATTTAGAGTAACCTAAAGGGAACCTAACCATTTGTTCCTTAAAATGTCATTCAGGCAGAAAAAAATGTCAAGCGATGCGAAAGCTTCTTATTTCCAAGACAAGAAGACAATTAAAGGAGTTTCTCGGTGCCGTAGGCTGGTTCCGTCACTTCATAAATAACAGGCCTATAAAGCCCAATCTCTTTATAAAATAAACGAAAGGAAAGGACAACGACAGTACGTTGGGACTACGGAAGCTAAAGAAGCTTTACACAATATACCATCCTACATCATCCAAATGTGGATAAGCCTAACATCCTGAGAATAGACGCATCTTCCGTGGCTGGGGCTCAAATGCACTGGTCAGCAATGGAAAAAAACCTCGCCATCAACTGTTTCCTTGGCCAATATGCCGAATACTAAGATGGAGCCACTTTCTCAATTGAAACGACAATCATGCCCTCAACTTCCTTAACAGGATAGAAAACCCCAAGCTCATGCGATGGGGGATGAAGCTCCAAGAAGGGAGTCTCTCTATTACACACATCAAAGGATGATACAATTTCGTCTCTGATTGTCTCAGCCGTGCCTTTCCAGAAAAACAAGTTAAAGAACCTTAATACACCATCAACGCAGCAATAACCATATCCTGTGACATCGAAAGGCAACACTCAAGAAGGAGCAACAGCAAAAAGCGAATTGGAAGACCATCATGCTTTCTATACCGGGCGAATACTTTGTTATGAGTAGCATAATTTACACGAAACTCTAGAGAGGTAAACCAGTACCTTAAATTCCGAACGCTCTATCGTTCCGTTTGGAGAAGCCTTCATGATTTCTCCTTTCCGGTCATTGAAGAATCAATAAAGCCTATCACAAGCTACGACAACGTGAATTTTTCCTGTTGTGTGAAATTACACTAAAGATTATAAAACATGTGATCAATGCCAAAGGAATATATCTGATAACAAAAACAGCAGGAGAAATGTGAGCCAAACCATTCACCACCCACGGCATACAATCTATCTAGACTTGATGGGTCCCTACACCTCCTCCACTCCAATTAGATAATTTAAACCAGATGAATTACTGTCATAATAAAACGCCTCCACTTTTCGCTCTGATCTCATTTCAACCCTGTGCAAACGCTGAGGAATCCGTTACTTCTTGTCATCTCCTTACAACACACAAACCAACCAAATGAAAGGGTAAAGCGAGTAGTGAAAACTATGATACGGACGTTTCTAGGCAATAGGCCACATACGATATGGCCATCAACACATCCAACAACGACAGCACGAGTTTTGCACCCACCAAACTCCTATTCATCCTGGACCCGATCCTTCTCATTGACAAGTTTATTGGACCAGATAACGACTCAGAAGAAGAAATTGACGTTAATTATCTAAATTTTTCTTCTACTTTTTCAGAGTTCCCACAAAATTTCCAGGATGCTAAGAAGAACTTACCTAGAAGACTAATTATGATAAATACCACAGGGATTTTTTTTACCAATTTGGGCATCTTGTTACAACCAGGAACCCCTTCAAACACAGAAAATACGATTACAGCCGGTTTTTGCCATCTCTACAACAATTTTGGCCAAATTTCCAAGGTCATCTCTAATAACAAATATAAAGTATCTTCCCCAATGGTTCTGTCAAGGGACCCCTTCATATCAAGTTCCTTTGACTTTATTATGCCTAGGCCCAATCAACAGATCCAGTCCCCTCCAGTTCTCAAACTACCATCGTTCCAGACTCTGATCCTCAACCTCCTACTCCTACTCCTACCTCAACTAGAATATTATGTCCAAGACTACCAATCGACCATCGTGCCTTCAATATTGGAAAATAGTAGAGAATCTTCAAAATTCATCGCCTTGCGTGGGGGACTTTGTGACCTCAATACTGAGTATACCCTGCACCATCATCCCATAGTCATACAAAACCAACATATCATCCCTGGATTCTCCCCAGAAGGATTTTGTATCGTGAGATGACACAATCTCAGCTCACATTACTACTTTATATTTATCCTTACTCTCATCTTTCTATATTGTACACAATTCAAGGTTCATTTCAGTCTTCCATGTAGTGTGTATCATTTCCTATTATTTGTAAAAGTAATATTTTTCGACCGATAGTTGTTCTTATTCAAAAAATATAATTTCTATACTAAAGTGATAAATACCAACCGCACACCCTCCATATTATTCTTAACTTTCATAAGGGATCACCAGGCAAACGGAGAGATCACCAAAGAAATCATAAGCAACAGTTACAGCATATATGGTCTTTGTATAAATCTATTATTCTTAAATGAGAGAAATTGACGACAGGCGTCCAACTACTACATAAAATAGTTGACATCAGGAGCTCATATAAATAAAGGAATCGGATATTGAGTTTGGTACATATCAGTTTATGCAAATTTATTTACTTGAAACACAATACTGATTAAAGATTTCATTTTGTTTTTATGGATAAAATGTATAATGTGGCGTATTACTTCTAAGCATTCGATGTGGAAGAAATTTGGTTATACATTATAAAATTATTTGTTATCAGGTCAGTTGAATTGCATTTAGAATAATAAATAGTTGACCAACGGATGAATTTTCTTAACTGGCAAGTTTAAAAAAGTCATTTGTATTGTTAAATTTTTGAAAGTCATCTATTTCTACTTGTAATAGTAACAAACGGAATACAATTAAAAATACTTGGATTCCATAAGTAAAGGGTCTCTTTGATTTTAATGAACTTTAGCCTAATTATTTAATATAGTGTTTTAAAAAATTAATTTTTTAAGTAATTTTTGAAATATTTATCGGTAAATCCACTGGTTCATAGTGGCATTCTGAAAAGCAACCACTTTTAGTTTCCTGCTATCTAACGTTCATGTTGGTAACGGTATACTTGGTATCCTACCTGAGTACCGCAACAATAACACCTTCCCCAGTAACTATAGGACCACCTTTCTGGCCAACGTCGACCTATAAGAGAAATCCAAACATATTTTAAACATTAATACATTTATATAAATTTTAATTTAGGTTTGTACGTAATAAATGAAAATATAGGAAAGTGAAAACTAATGTACCAGAGCTCTGTTGATCACGGTATTCCCAGTCATTGTGCCAACAGGCATATTCATATCCGTCCGCACCTGAAAAATTAAAACAAAATAGGTATTAAACTGGTATATGTTTTAATCTTTTTACTGAATGAACTTACAACCAGCAAACTTTTGGGTATCGGATTTTTCAGCTAGTGCAAGTGCTAAAGAAACCAGCAATAAAATCGTTGAAACCAGATATTTCGCCATTTTGAATTAACTTGCTAGGTTTAATCAAAATTTAAAATATTGCCAGAAAAATTGTGTTAATTGATATGTTGATAGAGAGAGTAATAAATTGGAAATAAGGAAGTTGGAGAACAGGTTTAGGTTTTTATACTCCAAAATAACCACAATCAAGTCATGTTACAGAATATCCAAAAATTAATGCTTAAACAAGCCAATCAAAGCATAATGAATAAAGCTGGATGAGCGATATAGCGCTAAAGCAATTTTCTAAGAACCGAATAGAAAACGGTCATAACGACGACGCTGAAACCGCTACCTAAATAAAATATCAGGGTTTAAAATTAACATTTAAATGGAAAAGAATGTCCAGTAAAAACTATCACGAAACTTTTAGATAATTATTACATAATTCTATTTTGATGGGCGACCTTAGTTATTATTTTATACCACTAAACTTTAACTTAAATTTAACTTTAACTTGTTTACCAAATTTATTAAACTTATACCAATTAATTGTGTCTTTTTTAGATATTTTTATTATTTTGACATCTGACAAAAAATGTGTCTTTATTGACTTCTTCCCAACATGTCTCGATCTCAGCTTGGGAAAAGCTTTCCATTGCACTGCTTAACTGTGATCATTTGTTAAGTCAATTACTTCCGCTTTCGCCTTTTCCCGTAGAGTTCGACCAACGTCCATTTGGCTGAAACTTCCAGAGGATTAGTTTTTTGGATCATTGTGACCTGTTTATTTGAAATCGTGGAAAATATTTTCAGATATCTGTGAGACAGACGGACACACCCAGTTAATTTAATCAATGTATTTTACCTGTTTTAGGTAAAACATTTAGTACTAAGTATCGCTTTGTATGGTTTTAATAGAGATTACGTTGAATTTTATCTCGTTAAGCTTTTCCCATCTTGTATTACTCCAGGAAATTGAATGTTAGATGATAAGATACTATTAACAAGCAGATAATTTTAGTTATCTCGTTTTTTTTCAACCAATGCTTTAATCTGAATTTTGCAAAAGAAGTGTATTAGACATTGGCATTTATGTTATCGCCGGATAAGGCAAATATTGGGTTTAATAACTAAATACTAGCTAATAGTTTCCTCATGTTTTGTAGAAAACAGTATCGCAGAATGATGTTGCAGTAAAGTTATTCAATTCGTATATTTTCAACTTTTCCTTGAGGATCACCCAGCAATACTCCCAGATTTTTATCTAATCTAAACATGGAAATCGTGTAGCAATTTCCAAGACCAAATTCCTGGAATCTGTCCAAAATACTAACACACAAGTGATTGATCATCATTACCAAAGTGCACGGCATTCATCAATCAAAGTTATTAAGCAAAACAATAATGGGAACAACCCAATATTTCAATTAATCAGTGACACTCTGAAGTACAATTTATGAAACCTTTTCAATGTCAAATTTTATGCAAACAAGTATATTCTACTTCAAACTAACATCTATTCACGTTGAACTCTTTTTGATAGATTAATATAACATCGGGAAAAAAATCAGGAAATCCACTTAGTTTTGATCAAAACTAAACACAATGAGATTTTGAAACGCTGATTTTTTACCTGAGAGCAGGGTAACAGCATGTATTGAATTTACTACAATTGTGAAACTTTCCACTGGTAACCTGAAAAACCATTAAAAGGTTTTTCAGATCACCATCATTTTTTGAATATATTACAAGTCATTTGTTACTTAAGCCGAAAATTAAATAATCTTAAGATGTGGCGGTTAGACGTCACAGCATAAAATTTATCTTATCGACCTCATTAATTAATTAATTAACACAGAGGTTTATGCAAATGGGTAGGTTTAAAATCAATGTTTTTATATCGGTCACATTTTTAAGTTACCCTAAAAAAAATCTGAAATTTTATATGACATGTCAGTCAAGAGGATTTCTCACTGATAAATGTAATCATTTTTATGTCTTTTATATAGGCTACACTTTTAGCTACGAGTGCTTCTCTAAGGTGCTGCATCTTCTTGAGTGCAGCTCAGGTAGAAGTGGAGTCGAGAAGATCTGCTTCAGGAACGAAGACAGAGCCACTTCAAGCGGATTATCGAAATACTAATTTGCGAGAGACTCTTTTTTGAGTTCTCGTGTAAGTCGAAAAACCTAAATGTGTCAAAAGATTTAGACATTTTCAGTCGAATTAATACTTGACCCTGAAAAATAAGTAGAATTTTGTGGAATGTAAAAACAGTCGACATTGTCTTGAGTCAAAAGTTAAAAGTGTACATTTTGACGCAAAAAATAAAACTGCTACCTGTACAACTTTGACAAAACCGAAATTTTCAGAAATTGAACATGAATTTGTTTTTCATTGAAAGAAAAAGTAGAAAAAATTATTGAAAACATAGACCGGGTATGTTTTAACGAATATTACATTATGCCCTGCATCCCAACATCTGCTGTTTGAAAATGTCGACCTAGCTGATGCCATGTCTGAGGCCGCTTATAGAGAAACGAAATCGAAAGGGTTAATGAACGTATCACAAGAAGAAATCATCTTAGACGAGCATGTTATCTAATTTATATAAGTAAAATAATGTAAATAAGTTTCTCGTTAATTCTTAATTTACTTAAAACTGAGCTACCACAATTATATTTTACCTTAATTAGATATAAAAATTCAACACTTCCATCAAAGCAGTTTTATAACAATTTATCCACAGTGTACGACTATACCGTCAAATTCTAGAAAACAGTGCAATGCCAGTAAAATCAACGCTCACTGTCTTTACATAATGAAAAAAACGTTGTTTTGGTGGGGATTTTTCTGCCGCA